>JH152740.1:43051-59022 GCA_000226015.1 Mnemiopsis leidyi | reverse complement strand
AACGTCTGACAAAAATTCTGTTTAAAATGTCACCCTAGAAATCATAAAATTTTTTGATGACATCATTATTGGTCCCCCCCCCCCGTCATCATTTGGAAACCCCTCCCCCTAGGTGATGACGTCATACGTGTAAGACCTCTTATTTTTTTTGACAAAATGAAAAATCTAACCAATTTCATCAAAATGCTAAAACATAAAATTCTAATCATTAAAAAATTTTTGTACGGCAGCGCGCATCCTCCTGTCATTTTATTTTTATTCTATTAGTATTAGTATTCGCTTCGAATGAGGGTCGGACAAAGTCAGACAAAAAATTTGGCCACTATAACATATAACGAGTAACCAGGTCAATGTCAGAACTACTACTAAAAGTAGAAGTATATCAGTCCTTGTAAACTCTGTTACTCACGCTATTTTCACCAAAGTCCTTACTGATGCACGATGTGATTTTAATCCCGGATCTCGAATCAGCGTAGTTTCTCTCAAGCGTGTAGCAATCCAACCACCCAAGTCCACAGCCCATCATATTGATCTTTGTCGACCCGATATTTTCGGAGTGGTCGTTTTCGATTCGTCCAGAAAGATCTAACAGGTTGCAGCTTGTCCCCCTTGCGCAAGTGGTCCATTGCGTGGTGTCGTTGCTGCAGGAGCTCTCTACGTGGGTCGGCTGCCCCTCAAGGTGAGCCTCAAACACCATGCAACTCGGGCATTTATCAGGCTGAAACACGTAGGATTCCTTACAGCTGTAACCTGGGAACTTGCTCGAGCAGGCGGAAGCAGAGGAGTCGACACATTTGATTTCTCTAACAAGAGAATCTTCGATTTCTGCGTTTACCATCTTGCAGGATTTTCCCTCCCGACAACGCGAGTTGTATTCGTATTGGATCGCCTCAGAGCAAGATCTGTAGATATATGAGGAAGTTTCTCCTGTTCTAAGACTGGTCCATTCCTGACAAATAGGACACGGCTGCTTGGCCATCGCACAGCCTATTAGGAGTAGAAAAAGTTGAACAAACAGGAACATTATTCAATGTGTTGTAGAGAAATAGAGGACTGAGCTGACCACGGTTTACGATAATTTGTAAGTTAGGAGGGAAGTTCGAAGAAACTTCACGATTAAATAATAGGTTATTGATCTGAACCTTGCTTATCTCACACTACTGGACGAGGTACCCAATTTTATGAAGATTAAGTCTTTCAGATAATATTTAATTTCATAAAGGACATTCAATACTGGCTCTTATCATTGGGGGTCGTTCACATATAACGTCAGCAAATTTTCGGTAATTTCCGCCCCCTCCCCCTCCGTCATCATCAGCCCCCAACCCCCCACCCAAATGTCAGAGGTAAATTACCATAATGACATCATGACAGTCAGAACCCTCCCTACTTCATGTAAAAAAAACTTTGATTATTGGTTCTAAAAAAATTTTCTTTCTAAGTCAGTGAAAACAAAGTATTTCACCAGATTTTTGAATAATTTTGACTTGAAAATCTTCCTTCTGATTTTGTAAAATTCTGATAAAAATTTTCAAGAGAAATCAAAAATTTTCAAAAAAATCCTATAAATCCTTAAAAATTTTTGATGACATCATCATGAGCCGAACCCCCCCCTCCCCTCGTCATCAATCATCATCATTTGGAAACCCCCTCCCCCCTCTAAGTGATGATGTCATATGTAAACGACCCCCATAATACTCATTTAGCGGCATGTTGACCAATAACTAAAAATACCTGTAGCTGTATGAAAACCGTCATGAATTCAACTTCAAGTTGAATCGAGTCGCTACCGGCTGCCTTTATGCTCTTATGGTATGTGAATTTTAATTTGTACTTTTTGCGGGGCAGTAATTGAGCAATCCGGCAACCGTGCAGTGAGGAAAATTGTATTTCCATGTTTTAAACCGGAGCGGCAGTGAAACTGAAGAATAAACCTTTCAGTATAACATTTATGAGTATGATAAGGGGTCGCTCACATATGACGTCATTACCTAGAGGGGGGAGGGGTGTCCAAATGATGACGAGGGGGGTTTGGATAATGATGATGCCATCAAAGTTTTTAAGATTTTTTTTGAAAATGTTTAGGGGTCGTTCACATATGACGTCAGGAAATTTTCGGTAATTTTTACCCCCCTCCATCATTCATCATCAGTACCCCAAGTGCGTTTTATGGTTGTCTGCGAGATGATGGCCGTCTAAAAAAGAAGTGAAAGTCGGGGTTACACCCGACACCCGCAGATCAAAGCTCTCGACAAAAGTTAGCTCAAAGATAAACGCTTGACGGATATAATCCCGCCAATATAAAAATGTGATCTTGTTGAGCTTTTTGAACGAGAGTCGGATGTAAGTACACAGTACCGACACAGCACATTCCCGACATAAGTATTCCCGTTTATTCTTAAGTATTCGCTTCGATTGAAGGTAGGGCTCGGACCAATTAAGACAAGTAATTAGGTACAAATAGATGAATAGGAACATTTTACCGGGCACTGAGCGGCCCTCCCTACGCCCTACGGTCCTCTCCGGTCCGCAACAGAGTGCAGAGGCTGGGGACGAAATATAATTGGTTGTTTTCTTTTAGTAAATTCTAATAAAAATGGTCAAAAGAAACCAAAAATTGTTTGATTACATAATTATTGGCCAAACCCCCCTCCCCCGCTCGTCATCAATCGTCATCGTTTGGAAAACCCATCCCCCTAGGTGATGACGTCATATGTGAACGACCCTGTATCTTAAAAAAATTTTTAGTTTGATTGAACAACAATGGTTTTGAATATATTGTTTGTTACCCTCTTAGAGTGGATTAATAGTCAACTTGGGGCAATTTAGTAAAAAAAGTCTAAGTCAATTTCTGGAATTTTCGATTAACGCCCCCTCATAACTTTCGGGGGTTATTAGACGAAAAACGAGCACAATTTTGATTATATAGACTACGTCCGATAGTCATGGTCAAATTTTTTACATCAATACCGTGTTCAAATGTTCAAAATTTTGACCGAGTCAAAATCCAAATTTTAAATGTTCAATTTCTTTACCATTGGCCACAGGGCAAGTTCCTGTGTGTCATGGTCAATGCATTACCCTCAAGCTTTTCCTGGACTTTATCACGAGGGCTCTCTTCAGTTATAGTGAATGACAACCCAAGATTACAGGCTAAACTTAAACCACACTACTTTCTGTCACTATTACAATAAATTTAAAACACAATAGATTTACGAATAATGTGGGACAAATTATATGTTTTGTACACAGTTTACAGTGAAAATTTACATTAAGTCTTGAGCATATATTCTCTATATAGCTATTTACATTTGATATAAAATAAATAAGTTAGCGATGTGTTATGTAATTCTGAAGCATGCGACTGAAAACCACAAAATCTAAACAATGTACACTGTTTTTATTGATTATTTACAAATCAGTAACCTTTAAGGGTTGAAACCCTGGCAACTTATATGGCAACTTATATGGTATTTAGCTGATAGATGCCAAATAGGAAGGGGATTTAAGCTCATGTGAGAAAAAAGTATAAACCTTGAAACCAGCATTATACATTCATTCTTATTCCTCAATGATATCAAATATGTATAGTTAAACTGAAACCAGGACCAGAAAATCGTGAAGAATAAGAAACACTGAAGTTACTGACAGATAGTGAGATATCAAGTGAGATGTTACGATTTAACCAAAACAGTTCATTACAAGATGAGGATGTTCTCTTTGCCTATGTCTGCCTCTGAACTACGCTGAAGAATCGAGGCCTTGACTGATAATAACTGCTGTAAGTCCCGCCACATGGCCATCTGGGCTACGTTGGGTGCATGCTGCTCTCGGACTGACTTCTGCTTTGACCGTAACGCCTATGTAATGAGAAGGTTTTGGGATTGAACAATCGAATTCTTACTTAGAATAATAGGAAACTGATATCTATTCAGGAAAAGGAGATGATTTGAATTTTACCTTGCCAAGGTTGTCTTGTTCAAGGATTTTCCTGTTGTACTGTTCTCTGAGCGAAGTTTTCCTCACGGCCGGATCAGAATTTTTGTAAATACCTAACTCGTCATCGACTTTCTGCTGGTGCGCATCTAGCAGCTGCAATGAATCTTTCTTAGAACGAGTGTGTGAGAGCAGTAGTTTCTGTCCGTCTGAGTTTTTGATTGTGGTACTGTCTGTTTGTCTGTGCGTGCAAGATGCCTGAGGTAATAGTGTCTACTCCAGCTTGTATGTACCTGCTTCGAGTGCATAAGATAGTGGTGTCTACTCTCGTCTGCTTGTGCTGTTTCCCTCAGTTCCCTCACTTCTTGTTCTAGGTTATGTAAGTTTGATCCTAGGCTCGCTGATAAACTGTCGTATTCAGTCTTCTTTCTGGGGTAAAATTTTGCGGGTTACTTCTTCACAGGTCACAACAGAAATCGTGACAACTTAAATGCGCATCACAAGTGCGGGGCCGCCAATTAAACAACTTTGGAGGCAAACTGTCATCCACTCAACTTAGCAACTGAGTAGAGGTGAGCTTATAACTTACTGGGTGTGAAGCAGTTCTAATTCGTTGCACTTGCTCCGAAGAGGTCTTAACTCCTTGATAATGGGTGCGAGAGCTGCCTTTTTCTCCGATATCATTGCATTTAACTTGTCGCTCTGAATATAAATCAAGTTAGATATTAAGTACAGACATCGTCAAACAATCATGTGATCTTATCGTAAACAAGTAACAATCGCAACAGCTGAGAGTTGCCTCGACCACGAAAAGAAGCAAACGATAACTGACTATGTCGCCCATTCTCACCATGTCCGACATATCTTCTAATATCTGTCCCTTTTTCTCGTCTGTTTCTCCTTTAGAAGCAGATATCATTTCGAGTTTGTCTTGAGTGTCAGTGTATCCAGCTATACCACGCTCTTTTTCCATGTGAGACTGAGTGAATTGGGATTTGTAAAAAAACTGAAACTGAAAGAAAAACACGCGTGCGCGCGCTGATAGTCCTCCAGAATGCTATCCATGTATTGATTACCGCGCGTTTGGCCCGAAAAGCCAACAATTTCAGCATTTGATTTGCGCGCGGCGTGCGAAAAACAAATACGTGAGCAAAATAATCGGGCACGATAGTCTGCTAAAAGTAAAATTTTGAAAGATTTAACAGGTTCTATTCGAAAAACAATGAATTACTCACAATTGTTTGCTTGACTTCGTTATATTGGTTTTGTAGGATATCTGCCGTTCTAGCTAACACACCAACTTCAGCACGCAAATCGGCCATCTGCGAGAGAATCAAGTTACAGTAAGTTGGAAAAAAATTTGAAAGAGGAAAATACGATCATACATGAGTAGTTAAGAGATTATTGGTAACGAAAAGGAGTTTTGGGTCGAGTATCAGAGCTTAGGGACATCCTTTGTCATCACATAATAAATAAATCATCATGATTGTAAGTGGGACGTTCTTGTAGCTTCATGCCAGAAACAATATACTTTTTGAATTTTGATATCATGAACTAAATTATCAGACCATCTAACCTCGGATCGTTTAGTCTTGTAAATGTTCCCCTTGTTCCTGATCATAGCGATGTATTTCTTAAACTCCGGTCCAGTCAGAACTTGTTCAGCCCCAGTCGATCTCATCTCCTCTTTTTTCTTCGATAGTTCGTTCTCCGCTTCTGTCCACTGAGAAGGATCGTGTTACATCACGTGGTTTCGACGTTATGGAACTTTCTCGTGACGTCATTGGATCAGAGAGAAGATTAGAAAATGTCAGCATTTGTTTATCTGATAACACGCATTCTTTTCTTTCATCATGCAATTGAATACAAAACGGTATTTTTGGAGAAGGGTAGCAATTTTTTTGCGACAGCGATTGATCAATGAGAGATTAGGAGCGGCCAATAACGATCGAGAGTGTTATAACGATTAGTGACCCTTTCCCAAAAAATACATATCGTTACAAATAACATACGCTTTGTCGTACCTCGTTAGTGCATTCTTTTAATTCCTCAGCCAGAGCTTCTTTTTTCCTAGCGATCATCATCGCCTGTAAACGAGGAAGCTGAATCTTGTCATTGTAAAACCGCGATAAATATTTGGACATAAGGTCTTAATTTTCGCCCCATAACAACAACTAGGCAATATTTATCTTATAATTGTTTATAAACATAGTGATGTCACGTGAATTTATCAAATCTTCACCCGATCTTGCAATTCATTAAAGTTTGAAGCACAAAGATCTACCTGTTTTCGGAACATTACAAGTTTTTCGTCAGCGTTGTCAGATTTAGAAACTCTCTGTTGATGAAGATCGTTCAGTTCCGTCTGGAGATCTTGGGCTTTTTCCAGCAGCTCCTCCACGTCGTCCTCGGTCATAGCTGGTTCGAGCAGAACTTTCTAGAAGGTATCTTTGTTTCAGAAATTGAAAAAAAAAAGCCAACTTTCATTTTGAGTTTCATGCTCTTATCAGAAGTTTTCGGGAAAAAAGGTAGGGTCAATGGGCAGTAAAATAGGCAACCTGTTATAAGTAAGTATAACCTGCTTAAATACCCTTATCGATTTAGCTTTTCATGATAAATAATTAAAATATCATATTTTCTAAATTATTATCAACAAATGCAAAGTCTATTATTTAGTTCTTGAAGTTCACATTGTAACACAACTCACAAGTGGGCTACCTGGATGTTGTTACAAGATTTCTTCTTAGCCGCCAATTCTTTAGGCAGTTTCTCCTCCACCAGATATTGGGTAGACTTGTATTCCTCCTCCAGTTTCATCATCAGTTTTTCTACACTCATGTTCTGGGATGCTGCTCTCAACTCTGGAAATATGGTGATGTCACGCGTTACTACGGTAACGTCACGTGATCATATCACGCGTTTCCCCCGTGACACTGCGTGACACTTTATGTACCTTCCCTCAATAACCGTGTCAGTTTCTTGGCCAAACACAGTAAATAAAACACAAAGGTTAACACGTCAAATACAAACGTGGTCGGATCTAAGCCTGGATCAGTGGCCAACAAGACAACCTTGTCACCCAATATCTGCAGGCTAAACAAATCACGTGACAAGTGATGAAGTCACGTGTCTATCATTACCTTTAAGCTGGGTCATGAGACGTTGGTATTTGTTTTCCGCGACCTGGACGGCGGTTTTCTGGCTGTGTCGCTGCTCCATGATGTTGGCTTGTCTCTCTTGTTCTCTACGCAAACTCCGGGCAGCTCCTAGCAACTCGTCAATGTTCGCCATCGACTCTACCTGTCACGTTTCGTCTTATAACGTGAAGTATGACATGTGTTTTAAAATGAGTTACAAAATGAGTTATAACATGGGTGATATAACATGAATTATAACATGTGATGTACCATTATACATTGATACGTACTAGGACTGTGTATGTCATCGATTTCCGAACGGTATATTTAACCACGGTCTGTATACAAAACCGTCCTATCAAAAGTTCGAGCAGCAAATAAACGTTAAATACCCGGGCCTTCTTTCTCTCGATAGTTTTAGTGAGCTGTTCGTTTTCCTGTTCCATCTGCTGAATGTCCTTCTTGATGTCAGCAGCCGTGTACTGGTTGCTTTTCAGTTTGTCTGTAGCTTTGTGTACTTCCTTGAACTCTTCTAACAGCTCCAGATACTGCGGGCAGGTGGATGAGTACAAATTCGGGACAGCAGATATAACTTTGACAGAATACAAGATCCCATTTATATAAAAAAGAAATCTCAGAAAACAACGGCCGATATAACACACTCTGACTAAACTTTCAAAGGAAATAAACCTCCTGATTGATCTTTTCAACTTCGTCGTCTTGTAGAATCTCCTCGGGGACATCTACCTTTACTAGGTACCTGGAAAATGTACGTGAAAACTAGATAATATCAGTTGTTGGACACTTGTCAAGAATTTAACAGCAGCTTTTTAACAATGAATTGTTTGTGAATCATACTATGTAAACAACTGAGATGTTGTGTACAGGCAGACATCACATTTTGAATGTAGTCTACATTTCCCACTCAGTAATCTATTGACGAGATTCACCAAGGTCTACTGCAGACAAAACACTATGTTTACAACTACAAGAATAAATTAAGTCCCGTAGTCATAGAATAAGTAGTTCAAGTTGAATTTCAAAAACAAAGTTAAAGAGAGAAAATCCAGAAATAATCACAAAAAGACACAAGCCAGGGTATGTAAATTGTAATGTATTGCAATTTACCTGCCGAGATATGCTCTAGTTTTGAGGTTCTCCAAGTTTTGTAGGACCCAGGCTAGAGTCTGGTACACTATACTCTTCTCCCCCGTTATAATTCCAGCCTGAACAGAAAACAAGAGTTTAGTGACGCTTTTAAAGTTTAAACTGATATTTATAGTTCCAGCCTGAACAAAAAACAAGAGTTTAGTGGAGCTTTCAAAGTTTTAACTTATATTTATAATCCCAGCCTGAACAGAAAACAAGAGTTTAGTGGAGGCTGGAGCTTTTAAAGTTTAAACTTATATTTGTAATTCCAGCCTGAACAGAAAACAAGAGTTTAGTGACGCTTTTAAAGTTTAAACTTATATTTATAGTTCCAGCCTGAACAGAAAACAAGAGTTTAGTGGAGCATCTAAAGTTCAAACTTATATTTGGTTGCTGGTAGAATTTTTGTCAAAGATGACTGGGAAGGGCCGGCAACTAGGCTTGAAATTGCTATCCTTCGTTAAAATGAAAATTATTTGACAGGAAACTATATTATCGATGGTGGACTGAACTTTCGTCATCATTCACTGTTACACCAAAGCAAAGGACTATCTCTAAATAGATCGAAAAGGACAAGACAGGAAGATTAACAATGGCAAAGATACCGACCTGGAACTCCTGAACGCTACAGGCTGGGCTGTACTTCAACACAGAAAGAAACTTCAACATTCTGTGTGCCATGTCCTCCGGGGTCTCCTCTCTCAGATCCATCTTGTTCTGGGGGAGATAATATCTAGTTACACGTATTTTTGTGTAGGTACAAGTGTATAATGTACGGGTAGATTGTTGTTTGTGAATCATACTATGTAAACAACTGAGATGTTGTGTACAGGCAGACATCACATTTTGAATGTAGTCTACATTTCCCACTCAGTAATCTATTGACGAGATTTACCAAGGTCTACTGCAGACAGTACATGTTGAACTTATCAGCCTCATCTTATCTTTAATAAGTGCGGCACGATTTCTTATCCGCAAAAATTGAAACCAACAGCCGAGCAGACACAACTAAGAATTCTTACCCTAGAATCAATGTAAGCGAACACATCGTTCAGGACTTGGAGTAGTTGTAGGGGTTCCAAGTTATCGAAACTAATGATGTTGAAGTTCTTGTTGAAGGGAGGCTTACTGAGAACCTCGATGATGGACTTGACCTGCTCTGCCATTGTCCTAAATAGAACTGTTACGCTGTTAGAAATCAAAAATTACTTTGCATCGCCGATTTGTTTTACACGTAAAGTATTTACGATATCTCGTGGCTACGTGTGTAATGTAAGTTGTGATGACTCGATAATTAAAAAAGAGTTTTCTCAGTCACTTAAAATATATCATTCAAATTTAACAAAATTAACAGGATTTTAAATTACACATATTCAAGCTTTACACAAATTTGATAACCCCATATGTATATATCCAATTCCATGCAAAAGATTAGATAAGTCAAAACGTAAAATGTGAAATGGGACATAACAATATCTCCTTAAACTTATTCAATATTTTCAAGTTACCTTTTTTATGCAGAAACCGCTTATTACACGAATTTGATCGTCCAACGGCCTTTTTTAAGATAGCAACTATAATAAACTATAATGATGACTAAAAATAAACATCGAATAAATAAACAAGTGTAATTCTCTGAAAGTATCAAGCTCCAGATGGATTGATCTACTTCTTGACTGTTACGTAGTGGTATAACACAACCTGGGGAGAAAGTATTTTTTAACTTTGTAGACAAGTTTTGTTGCAACGCGGTCGAAGAGAGACATCATTAAAAACAAATGACGAAAAAATTTAGATACCCCGAATGTCTATAGTTTGCTGGTAGATTTGTTTTTCTATTTATAGTTTTTGGTTTTTCTATATATAGTTATAAAATCAAGATGTTAGAATTAACAATTTAATTTTAACAATTTTGCTTTGTACTCACCATGATAAAAAGAACTACACCGAGTGAGTTACACAACATAGCAAGTTGTACGTCCGCAACCATCTTGCTAATACTGAGATGGAATTTTCAGAATATTGAACTACTCTTAGATAGTTAATCCAGAATTTATGAATTCTTATTTGTATAATTATGACTTAACTTATTCAAAGGATGAAAATCATTGAAGCTTTCAAAGCATTCTCAAAAGATGCTACACAGAGAAACCACGATGTAGAATAAATAAAAAATATCCAAATTTATTCTATGACTCTTCTAGCTCTTGGATAAAGGTTTTCTCAGAAACGTAAACACCGTCCAAAAATTTACGGATGTCCTTGTTTTTGACTGTAGTAGACTGCTGGATAAGTGCGGCTGATCTGCTGACATTTTCAACGTCGTTACCCTCAACCATGATCTCGTCTTTGTTACCCGTGGGTTTGCAGGTTACGCCGGGAAGGAGGTTTACGCGTCGCACGAATTTCTCACCCAAGAAATTGTGTACTTCAACGTGGGTGTTGTCGTTGATGATGTTAATGTTGATGGGGAAATGAGCATAGACGGACTTCATCTTGTACTTGTAGCCCTGTTGGACGCCTGTGAACATGTTTTTGATGTGAGAACAGATGGTTCGCACACATGCCACGGCTTTTCTGTTGGGGAAGTGCACTTTGATGTCGATAGATTTCTTTCGCAGGACCAGTTCACATTGGAGATGCTTGAAGCTTTTCTTGAGTTGACCACGGGGACCGTCAACAGTGATGATTCTCCTGTCAATCTTAACTGTGCAGTTATCAGGAATCTTCACGGAGTCACCCGCGTGGATGAACCTCATGCCTAAGTAGTGGAAAGTTAGAAAAATAGCAAAAATAACATGAAAGAAGTCAATGTCAAGTTGCCGCCTGACTAAATCAAATTCCAGAAAAATACTTAAAACAATTGTTCGGAATTACGATAATATTTTCTAGTTACGATTTAGCACAATAATTAAAATTGACTCAATTTGGATCGCATAACACAGTAAAGCTACAAACTCCGGAATAAATAAAAAACCATCTAAAATTAATTCTTCTTATTCGTCAGGATGCCATCGAATTTGGTCTGGAACCACTTCTGGGCTTCTTCTTTGGTGACTTTATGCTTGGGGCCGATCCTTGAATTCCTAGCACGTCTGTATCGGACCCTGTATCCGGGCCTACCTAGAACAACGTAAAAGTCCATTCCGTAAATACCAATACCGGGATCGTACTTAATTCCCAAATCGATATGCTCGTCAATACCGAAGCCGAAGTTACCCTCCTCCGAGAAGCATCCCTTCCAGAGCTCGTATTCCTTGACTTTGAGACCACGCTCGAGAATCTCCTCTGCTTTGGCACCTCGGACGGTACACCAACACGAGATTTTCTCGTTACGTCTAATACCGAAAGATCTGACTGTGAAGCGAGCTTTGGAGAAACAGGGTTCCTGACCAGAGAGCTGTTCCAGGACCTTGGCAGCACGAGTCAGTCTGTCACCGGATTCTCCCACGCAGATGTTCAGACAGAGCTTGGTGATGCTGATATCCCTCATGGGGTTCTTCTTTTCAGCCGCCATGGCTAAAAATTGTGTCAGTGAGATAAGTTATTAGGAACAATGCAAATTGATTCAGAGGAATAATGATTACCTATTATTCTGACGAGTTGCTATTGGACAAATAATAGCAAAAATTTCAATTCAGGTCTCTACTCTCTAGGGAATTGAAATTTGAATATTACACATTTTAGTACAGTAAACCCTCGATTTACCGGGCCTCTCGGGGGAAAGGGTTGAGGCCCGGTAAATAGAGGGGCCCGGTAAATAGAATTTGCCAAAATTATCGCCTAATTTTGGCCAAAATAGTAACTTAAGTTATTGACAGTTATACATAAACATTTCTGATCAAATTTATTGATAAAAGTGCTCTTTGAGGGTAAATCACGTGTGCCGGTGCCTGCTATTGAAAGCTCATATTTCATGGCATGGCCTTGTCCGACTCTTAATTGATCTTACGTGTCGTGCCATCGTCGTATGCGATAACGTCATGCTGATACTCGATCGTGTGCTGAACAGTTGTCACGCATCTCGTCTATCTTTATTAGGGCAGTATAGCATGCTTTAATTGGGTACAGAAGGAGCCTTATAATGTAACGACCATGGGATAGCAAGCTTTTACATGTGACACGCAAATAAAGGACGGGAAAAATTGTTGGTGAAAATATTAAAGAATTTCGGGGGAAAGGAAGGAGGCCCGGTAAATAGAGGGACACGGTAAATAGAGGCCCGGTAAATCGAGGGTTTACTGTATCTAGATTCTCGAACATACGTTAATTCAAGGAGTTTTATGGTATTATTATTATGAATTAATTGAGGATACAAATAATGGAATAAAATTAAGAAATCTAAGCGATAAAGCAAAATATATCTTATGTACAGAATTCAAACCGATAAATTCACACAGTGCAATTAAACTAAAAACAAAAATTCATTCATAAACTAGAGAATTTGACAAAAAACTTAACAATGCCACATGCTATGTCAGTAAGGCTAATTTTTTTGCAAGTTGTATTACGTCTAGCTTTCTAAAATATGATTAAGTCACTAAGTTTACAAGTAACTTTTAGCGAATTATATTTGCTTTTAGATTCTTAAATATGATTGAGTCACTAAATTTACAATTTACAAGCTCCAAAGCTAATACGTTATTGTGGGAATGAAAATATGAATTCATAGAAACTGGAACAGAATCCTGAACTTCAAATCTGAACATTACATTTATCGAATATGGATTCGTTTAATTTTGTGTAAACAAGCCTAAAACACAGCAGGAAAATATTAATATCAACAAGTGGTCTGCGGACCAGTCGGGTTTCTTGTAGACTGCCTGAACATGAATTTATCGTATATGGATTCGTTTAATTTTGTGTAAACATGCCTCAAACACAGCAGGAAAATATCAACAAGTGGTCCGCGGACCAGTCGGGCTTCTTGTAGACTGCGTAAATATGAATTTATAGAAACTGGAACAGAATCCTGAACTTCAAATCTGAACATGACATTTATCGTACAATTTTGTGTAAAAAGCCTGACACAGCAGAAAAATATCAATGTCCTTACAGCCCCCTGTAGGGCAATAAGTGTTTTCTTTTAAATTTACTGTCTTTTAATGATTTAAACTTTTCAGTTTTCGGTCACTTTGATTGACGTTCTGCCATCTATACGAAAGTCGAAAGTTTGTATTTTACGAACACAGAATACAAATATGCACGGTATTTACACATAAATTCCGATTACGATGCTTTGATCAACCGTCAAAAATTATGAAGACCGTTCACCGTATGACCACAACCGTTGATAATTTCTAACTCCAGGCTGACTTGCCAAATCCTTACATCGTAGCAATAGCTGACTCGTACGCAGCTAGTTGTTGGGCTGCAAAAGCTTTCTGTTTTTCGGTATCCTTTTCAGTTGCACAGAATTTGTTGATCTTATCGACAGTTATTTTCCCAAGAACTTCTCGGGCAACATTGCGTCTCTCTTCCCGTGCTTCATACAGCTGATACAACACCTAAAAATATGCTAATCAAGCTTCAGTTGGAAAAGTACAATTTCGAGTACTAATTTGCTGTGTGTTTTAAGATCATTAACACACTCAGCTAGCATCTAAGTTTTATACAAACTGACTGATGTACACATTGAAATAAGAGAAGTAAGAGTAACTGAGCTGCTCTGTAGGAAAAATGGCTGAAAATTGTATTAAAGCAATAATAAATTTATGTGTTACATAAGTTCAATTTTAAAGATTACTTTAAGGAGAAGGTATCTTACATAAACTTACTTGAGCAATAGTCAAAGTGTTGAAGAATTGAAGTCCTTTTTCACCGAAGTTTTCTGTTGCAAAGTTTCCGAGTTTGTCTATAAGTCTTCCTTGATGAGTATCGCCAAGTATGTTGTGAAATAGGTTGACTGACATACCTGCATCAGGATGAAGGTTAAGATTTCTTTCCAAGAACAACTTCATTACAACTGTAAAAGACTGGGTACAGGTGTAAAAAAATGCAAACATAAATACATAATTTGTGGTAGCTTGCAAATGTTTACTTTGCTTTTACTCCAAAGGAAAAGGTATCGTGATAGGGGCTGCAACCAGTGGCAGAACAACAGGCCTTTTCCGATCCTGCACAGCTACAGTGAGGAGCACAGCCTTGGGGAGTGAATAAATTGTCTTAAAATGTGAAACAAGTTTGAGAATATTAACTGTAGAACTAGCTTTCACATTTGGTGTGTTGTTCAGAGGCATGTCATAAGGGCATTGGCCCACGCCCTAAAAAATAGGGAAAAAATAAAAGTAATTTTTGCTTAACCAAGGCTCTGCTGATTCTAAGCAGGGCAGCATTGCCTGCTTAAATGCTGCGCATTCTAGAGGTTTAAATTTTTGCTCGATCTTATACACCAGGCGTGCGCGCAGGCCTTGGCTCCTTTACAATTACACATAAAATGCCCAGGACTCCCGCGTGCCTTGAACTTTGGTTGTTAAGTGAATATTAATTAGGCCAAGGCATTGGAGAAGGCGTTGAGTTTTGCGCCGATTTTCAGCAGCAGAATGTTTAAGATCCCAGTTTTACTCTTTAGCTAGTTGATGCATGTGTTTTTATATGAATGCATTTTTTACAATTTTGTGAAATCTAAGCCACTAAAAGAGGGTTCTGGTGTTAAAAATGGCTGAGCCTGCCTCTGGCGGTAAGGGGTCAAACTTAGATATACACAGAGATTGAAAGCTGTCTTTATTTGGCCTTAGGTAAGGTGCCCCACTAAAAAAGCAAGGCTCTTTTAGGCTGCATCCAGCAGCACGTTAGTTGGTCTGACATATTTCAATTATCAGCTTTTGAAAGTTGTTCTGTATAATTGAGTTCTGCTAATTGTATTTTAATTCAATTCAGTTTGACAAGTGTCAAATTCAACAATAGGTTTAACAACTTTTTTAACAGACAAGATAGAGCATTATTGAAGGAGGATCCTTCATCGAATTGAAAAGTATCTAGCAGAGTGGAAGGTGATGATAATTTCTGTCTCTAGGTTAATTAAATGGAGCCTTAAATTTAGATGACCAAGATTTTTTGACCAGTTGGCTTGAGCCCGGATGTCATGGTCATGGTCAAATACAGTCATCCCCCGATTCACCGGGCTTTTCAGGAGAAAGCAAAAATGCACGGTAAATCAGGGGACCCGGTAAATCGGGGGAGTGCCATTTGAGGCCATAATTGGGTCTAAATTGTCTCTCATAAGTCTATATACCGTCTTATGTATCTATATACCGTCTTTTTCTCATTTGAACAATGTTATATAAGTAAAAAGTGTTGGTCCGACTGTATTACATAGTTTTGACAACAAAGTTTAACAGTGCCTTGGAAATAAAATAAATATCGGGGGAAAGGAATAAGGCCCGGTAAATCGGGGGACCTGGTAAATCGGGGCCCAGTAAATCTCAATAAAACAATAAATTTTTCAATAGAATATAGAATATAGAATAGAATAGAATATAAGGTAATGACATACATCATCACAGATTTACAAAACAATTTATCATACAAACTATGAAACTTAAAAGCTAATAATTTAGCCCTACTGTATAAATTACTACAAAATACTATTATGCAAGCCTTATAAGCTTGCAAAAAACGTATAGATTGAAAAAGCAAAAATCTATTTAACTGGGTCAATTACCGATATACACAAAAACAGTGGCTTAAAAAACATTATAAAAATAAATTAACATTAGAAATAAATTAAATAAATTAAACAATTATATC
>JH152740.1:0-16004 GCA_000226015.1 Mnemiopsis leidyi | reverse complement strand
TGTTATGCTACATTCAGGTAACTGATGTTATGCACTATTCAGGTAACTGATGTTATGCACTATTCAGGTAATGATGTTATGCACTATTCAGGTAACTGATGTTATGCACTATTCAGGTAACTGATGTTATGCACTATTCAGGTAACTGATGTTATGCACTATTCAGGTACGAGAACACTATTGCTTACATAGTTGAGGAGTTAGACGAGAGGGAAAGAGAGGAATTCTATAGACTCAAGAAAGTGCAAGACAAGAAGAAGGTGGGTTCCTCAGAGGTTTTGTTGAATTTAAGTTTATGGTCACCCTTCTGTTGTCTCACTCTTAAAATATAAAATGATAGATTTTGTTGTCATTTGTAATCGCTGCATTAAGTTTCTATCGAGTGATAATTATCAATCATTCTTATTTCATTTCTTAATATGTCTATCTGAATATGTCAATATGTCAATATGTGACACTTCAATCTTCACTCCGTCAGGTGATCCGGGAGAAACAGAAAGCGTTCCTGGAAGAATACAACAAGAAGGAGGAGGAAACTTCGGGGATGGCAACAGAGGACGCGCCACGGAACCTTCTGGAAACAGAACATGACCCTGATATCATGTTTTGAGTGTTGTACGGAGTGATCATTTGGTAACCTGTCTGTAGGAGGATCTGTTGGGATTTGATACTTAATAGATGACTTACACTCTTGACATCTGCAAAATGTATATTGGTTTTGTACATTGGTTCTACATTGGTTCTACATTGGTAATGGTATAACTTTGAACTTGTGCCTATGTATTGGACTCTAGAAATCATGGGTTCGGTATAAATCCAGGTCTCTCAAACTTATAAGTATTATATTGGATCTAGACAGGTTGATTGCATTTGCAATCCCACACCTATGTTCATCTGATTTTATCCGTAAACATTCTCTCGTGTATTTTGATAATGAGAAATAGAAAGTTAGAATTTTATTCTTTTCTTTTCATCTTCAGAGATGTGCAGGATATATTTATCTCCATAAGTAAATAGGAATGGAAATGGCTATATATAATGAAAAATCGTTATTGCTTGCTCAATATTCATTGATTTGCTAGGTCGCTGGTCGATCTATTTTGTGAACAAATTTAATCATAAAGCTCGAATAATGAAAGTAGATTGATTAAAATATTTTTGTTAATTTGAACAATTTCTCCGGTAGTAAAGGTTGTGCAAATACTACAGATTTTGTGACCATGATTTTTAAATTGGGGGCGTTTTTTGTTCTTTCAATGAGTCAATCTTCACTTTCAAAAACTCCCAAGTTCTTTGTCCAGGTGGTCCTTCTAGGTGACAGAGAATCATAATATGAGCATTTTAATATAATTTATATCATCATAATAAAAATGATGATGGCCTCCAGCTATAGGCTGAACGAGATTTGCCTGGGGAAACGTAGAAAGAGCCGCGCAGCGCCCGGTAAACCCTCATTCGAAGCGAATTGTCTCACGTTGTGACCCTCTCCGGGGGGGGGGGCGCGGCCACGCCGCCGCGCGCTTCGCGCGCGCCGGAGGCTGCCGCTTCGCGGCAGCAGGGCTATGCAACGTGTAGCAAGAAGCGAATAGAGAATTAAATGTCAGGATCGAGGGTGCGCGACTGCGCGCTGCCGGATAATGTAAATTTCAAGTATCAAATAAAAATATAATTATAACTTTAAACTTGTTACCTGGGGACCTCAGCCTAATTGTTGCTTTGCAACGGAGGAAAACGTAGAGAGAGCCGCGCAACGCCCGGTAATAAACTTGTCGCAGTGTTACCCGACTCCCAAAGCTGAACGGTAAACGGATATAATGGTATCTGCTACCTCTGGTGGCGCGCGCACAAAGGGTTATTATCAGTTATACAGCAGCGCTCAAACTCCCGCCATTTTGTTTTCGCATCGAATATAATGAGGGTCAGACAAAAGGGTTAGAGCAAATTATAAAAATAAGGATACAGCATCATTAAATCACTTAAATATCCATCTACCCGGCTAGAAAAAAACGCGGCGTTTTTCAAAAAACGCCGGTGTTAACGCCGCGTTTTTTTCTAGCCGGGTACCGTTCTAACGAAAGAGCTGCGAGAGTCGGGTATCACTGCGATATAGAGCCCTTTAATTTTGCACGGCGTTCGCGTTTTTTGCACCGCCGCGCGTTTGGCGTTGTCGCGCCCTGCAGGTTAGTTGCATTGGGACCTCATTCTTTGTTGATTGGAGAGAAACGTAAAAAGATCAGCAGCGCCCGGCCCGGTAACTGTTATGTACCCGCCACGGACCGTTTAAGTGTATTCCAATTAAAGAGTTTAATTAAAGTCACATATTGCTTAACTGTTATTTTTGTCGGATATTCTAGGAAAAGAGTTGAAGGATATAGATATTGTTTAAAGTTGTGTGAGTTTCAAGTAAATACCTTGAAGGCTTTAAATATGTTAGAAATAGCTAGTCTCAGTGTCTAATTGCATTTTTATATTTGTATCACATATTGATTGGGTTTTCGGTTAAACACCGTACCAAGATATATTTAAATTTGATAATTGGACAGAGTTGAATATCAAGAAACTGGATTTGGAGAATCGTGACACGCTTGTAGGTTGATAACCTACTGTCACGGCCATCACGCGCTCTCACGCATTTTTGGCCTTGCGAAGAAATTTTAAACGCGCATCGCCTGTTGACCAGAAAGTCTCCAGGCCAGAAATGCGTAAAAGCGCGTGATGGCCGCGATAGTAGGTTATCAACCTACAAGGATCGGACAAAGTCTGCAGACAAGTATTTACGGCCTGGTGACATCGCCTATTAAAGTTTAAACTGCAGATTTTACAGCTTTCAATTCCTTGTCTGACTTTGTCCGACCCTCATTCGAAGCGAATAGAGGGAATAAAATGACAAAATGGTGCGCGCTGCCGTACAATCAATTTCATGATCCTTTGTTTGTTGACTTTGTTTCAGATAAAAAGGATAGTGAATGTTGTGACAATCATTTTGTTGTTACCAACGGCAAAATAACTGCTATTCTGTATTCTCACTTGTTGTAACAACATTATTGATATCTTATTATCATCAAAGTTAGCTTTTCTGACATATAACATTCAAACACAACTTCTAACCAATCTGTTCTTCACCTCGAATCATGTCACGCTGCTATGTTTTCTTGGCCAAAGACAACGCCCTGTTTTCACAGCTCTCTTTAAACCTTAAAACTTGGCGAGAACCAATTTTCTTGTTGAGAGATGATTGTATATAAAGTAGCGATTGTGGTAAGATTAAAAATAAACCAACGATCATCATCAATCATCGAGTTCAATTCACTAAGTGCTTACGCACGCAACGCGCGCGAAAGGGCTCTGGTTAGAGCAATCATCAAGTAACATTTGCATGAAAAAGCCTCATTTAGGTTTTGTGAAATTTAGTCTATTCTGAGTTGGTATTGGTGTTCAAAAATCACTGATCAATTAACTAAATTGAATAATCATATCAGGAGTGAGTGCGCTAACATTTTATATGGTCATATGTGATTATGCAATGTCATAATTATAATTCTTACTTTCCTTTGGAAGAATATTTAAGGTACATATGAAGTTTGGGCAAAAAGATACACGGCCGAGGCAGGGTTTCAGCAGGGTTGGGGAAGGTTTGGGGCAGGGTCTGGGCCGAGAGCAAGATAGGGGCTGTGACTGGGCAGGTAAGCTTTGGGCAGGGTTGGGGCAAGCTCAGTTGTTTTGAGCCATCTATGATCCATCCATCTCCATCTCTTTCATGCTCTCTATATATCTATCTCTATAACTCTCATGATCTCGATCCTCTTTCTACATGTCTCTTTCTACCTATCTCTCTATCTCTTTCTGCCAATCTCCTTATCTGTATCAATCTCTGCCTGATATTATGTCCCAAAGGGATCCTGTGGGGTGGTATTAGACAATCAATCAATAACTTTGAGAGTCATCCCATCAGATCCCCTCATTTAACCTGCTCGAGGTCCAACCTGCAGACCCTGGGGCCTGACATAGCCCTGGGTAACGAACAGTTGACTTGCCTTGCGTTGCGGCCCATTTTCAATTTTCGCGGCAGCAGGTCAGGCAACGTCTGACAACAGTTGACACATAAATTTTGGTCACTCACAATTCATATGCACCCACTCACGTCACCACCTTTAACTGCCGCTAATCGTCTTCTAGCCGCTCATCTGTGAGTGTATGAATTATAAACCTTTGCCACAGACAGTGGAACATCAAACAAAACCAGCCAAGGGGAACTGGTAAAAGCGAAGTCAGAAATGTGCCTTTAACTTAATGCCACATACCAAATACAACCATGAAAAACGCCAAAAAGGTCTACCTGAAAACAGCACGGCAGACGCCAACTTAAACTAGCATTAAGAAAGAAAATTTTCAAATCCATGCTCATTAGCACATGGCGCCAAACTAGGAAGTAATTATACTACACTGCTAAATGACCAACCCCATACCAAACATTTT
The DNA here is from genome assembly GCA_000226015.1 of Mnemiopsis leidyi. Taxonomy (NCBI): domain Eukaryota; kingdom Metazoa; phylum Ctenophora; class Tentaculata; order Lobata; family Bolinopsidae; genus Mnemiopsis; species Mnemiopsis leidyi. The sequence continues at coordinate 11,528 of JH152740.1, read as the reverse complement.
AACCATGAATGTACATTTAACTTAATACATACCGTTCAAGATCACAAATCAGATCATGGTAAATCACACTCCATCCCCCAAAAAGAAAATGCACTATTCAGCCTTGAAGATCACCAAGCAGGACCTAGGGGGAGGGTTTTTCATGGACCCTTGTGCCAGCCCCTTGTTCTGAGGGGTCCCCTTGCTGCGGGACTTTTTGGCTGATGCCCCTGGGGTTGCGATCAACACTCCATCAGTCCTCCACCACGGACAGTGGAAGATCAAACAAAACCAGCCAAGGAAAACTGGTAAAAGCTAACTCAGAAATGTGCCTTAAACAATACACCTCATATCAGATACAACCCTATCAGCATCATTTAAAAGCGCATTGTTAGCTGGACACGCAGCCAAACAAGCACTTTCCAACAAGGATACGGCAAACCCAACACACAACTCCAGGCAAATCACACCAGTATTCCCTACCACTATTTGGGAAGTGTGTCTCGACACCTGACTCCCAATGGGTTCTAGAAGTCCTCCGATGACGGATCACTTTGGTAGATGTCCTTCACCAGGGCCATAACCACGTTATGTCCTCGGGAAGTACCAACCTGGCGAACCCCCAGCCCAGCTGGGTACAGTCTATGCCTGCAATCCAAAGGAGCTCCATGAAACGTTAGCCACAAGACCGCTGTAGCCTCCTTGTCTAAAGGGGGAGGCAAAGTGAGTGCCCACAGACAAAAAACCCTGCCCCGACCCTGCCTCTGCCATTAAACTTTTTGCCAAAATGTAGGATAATAAACTTTCATGATCTTAGCTAGCTTAAAGACAAATAATAATCATTGAATAATTTAGAAGATAAAACAGGCAGCCTTTGCTTAAAATCAATTATATAATGCTTAAAAACTTAAAACTGTTTTTTGTCCCAGTTCAGTTGACTGCTTTCAAAATATCAAAAGTTTGACATGCAGCCCAAGCTCAAGATTGAATCCTATCTGATCAAAGTCGATGAGAATTTAGCTAATTTAGCTAATTTGCTAGAACTGACAAGAGAGTTTTTGTAGCATGAGAGTGACCACCAAATTAGATCCTAAAACAAGTTAGAGTTAAAGAGTTGTTTAATGTTCACCATTATGGGTCAGTTATCAGTAGGAGTAAGATATAAATTAATTTATACAATTATTTAGCTCTCTCTATATGTTTCCATGAACATGAAGATGAAAGTGTGACTATCCCTGTTATTAAAAGACAATCGTTAAATTGTCATACAGGTAAGTAAGACAGTTATTTCTAGAATAAAAGAATGAAAATGTTTACCTATTGCTATTCACTTGCAATTATATGAAATACGGAATTCAACTTAGATGTTGATGTAACTTACTAATTGATTAAATATCTATTTCTTACCTAGTAGTTCATCAGATCACGTGAAAAGATTTACATCTAGCCTCCTGTAAAAAACTGGGATTGTACTAGCTTTACAGGATGTGTGCTGTATTATGTCACTGTGATAGGATTCAGATTTCCCTGAAAGAAATGGACTTGAATAACTTCATCATTGCAGTTACTTTTACAAGAAATTTACAACAGACATTTTAATGCACAAAAACGATTAGGATGAATCCACAACATTCTTCAGTAAGCTGAACTTAATTCACTCACCCATGTCTCCTAATCATTTTACCCCTTTACGAAGACCCCGTAACTATTCCCTTACATTCTTCACATTCCTGACATCTTGTTCTAAATAGCTTGAGTATCATGTTTAATGGGAGGTTAATTAAAGAAGATGCAGACAATTTGGAGACAATTTGTTGTTACATGTGGCTAAAATTGTCAGTAATTATTGGTTAAAATTGCAGGCACGTGATACAAACCGAACGTGCCTATAGTACTTCAATTGTATCATACTGACGAACACAATGATTAGCTTTAATCCGAAAACACATTTCAAAATTCAACACACTTACTCAATTTTAATGCTTCGACCGTTAAACCTCATCCTCCCTTACTTCTATACATCTAACACAAAATGTAACCATTTACAACAACACAGTGTACTTCAATTGTAAATGGTTATATTCCATTCCTAACTGCGAAGTTGAAGAAAAGTAAATCCCTAATTTTACTTTTATTCACCTTATTTATAGTAAGGAAATTCAGACTTGATTATCATTAGTGAGTGTTAATTACAGTGTACTTAAATTGTAAATGGTTATATTCCATTCCTAACTGCGAAGTTGAAGAAAAGTAAATCCCTAATTTTACTTTTCTTCACCTTATTTATAGTAAGGAAATTCAGACTTGATTATCATTAGTGAGTGTTAATGATTAAGTATATTGTGTTAGATTGTACTGTTTTGCTGGCAGGTTAAAGAGACAACTATATTTGTATGATCAATATTTAATTTAAAAGAACTTTACCGCATTTCCTGCATTCTAGATTAGGGCTCCACCCTGTGGACTGACACGTGACTTCCTTTCCACCAAACAAGACGTAATGTTTTGGCTTCAAACACGTGACTGTGACCATTGTGTTTTCTCTCACATCCCCACTTGGTGAAACTTCGGCTTTTTCCACACTCAGCCCGGGACATAGACGTTCTGTAAATAGTTATAAATCAATTTAAATGTTCTGCTTCAATTTAATGGAAAAATTAATCAAGGATTGCACTGTCCTTGTTCTCTAGTTTGCAGAAGCTACATTTTCCTGTCTAAATATGCTAGCGGATTAATGAGATATAAGAATTATGAGGGCTACGTTTTCACTATATGAGTAGTTTACCCGGCGCACATGGACAATCGTAGACGCGAATTCACACGGATTCCGCCTGAATCTACAACAAGTTTGCAAAATAGAATTTCTCGCGGACTCCGGTAAACGTCTGCCGAACGTCCACCGAACGTTCGAAGAACTCTCCTCCAGTTGAGTCCAGGCGGATCCGCTGGGTCTTCACCGCGAACTTTTGTTGTCTAATATTCACAATCCTGCTCTAGTATGATATATCACCGACAAAAATATGGTTGTATGACATAAGATTTTATATCTTATGGTTTTGCAGATTATGAGACCTAAAGTTTGATGAAATCTTGCAGTAATGAGCAGTTTTGTGCAGTGTGATATTTAATTTATAATTTTCGTATTCATTGTTAGTTTTCCACGAGTTTTCGTTACACTGGCGGGAATATGTTCTTGCCTAATAATTAAAATAACATTTTAATAACTAAGATAACTGTAATCTTACTACTTATAATGCGTCCAGATATATATAAATTTATTTGTATATATGTCTGTCCAGCCCTTGACACCACTTTTACCAGCAGAAAAAGTTAAGCTTTCTTATTAGAGCCCCGATTCTGTAGTCAATACGTCCGTGACACCGGTGTCATCAATGAAATATGTAGTTTTCAGGGGGTAAACAGGCTGAGGTCTTATCATTTAATGGAGTCATCTCTAAAAATCATGGCGGACACTCAATTCACTGAAAATGTTGTGTACCCGGAGATATTGTAAACATGATTGTCTCTGATTGTGAATATTTGATTCTAATTGATGTTTGCAGATAAGTACTATGAGTTGATTTCAAAATTTCCCATCAGTGATTTCCAATTAGTGATTTTACAATTAATTTACCCAGTGTAATGTAGTACTCATCTGCAATTTTGTATGTACAGAATGAAATTTAAGAATTAATGAATAGAGTGGACTTTCAAAACACTTTCATAACAGCTAGTTACTGTAATTATTATAATTACTATAAATGATAGTCTATAATTACCACATCTTGTCCGGTTTTCATTTGAAACTGTTCCTGCTGTACAAGAAGTACAGCTTGTAACAGAGCTATTTCTGTATGTCCCATCACCGCATTCAACTGAAGAAGTTGTTAACTTCACTCTATAAAGCTATAAGTAAAACTTCAGGAGCATAGTTTGAAATGTGACACAGTGCATCTTATCTACAAACACGTTCTTGTAAGAAAGTATCACTACTCTCAAATACGTACCACATTGATTCCTGTCAGAGTTAGCTTCTTTACCGAGATCACATGATGTACAGGATGTAGCTCCAGTCTCAGTACTGACAGTTCCCTCCTCACACGGCACACAACTAGTCTGGTCTGTAGAACGGTATGTTCCCGCCGAGCAGGGCTCTGAAGATTTAATGTCAGTTGCAGTAATCAGTTGTGTATATATATGTAAAGTTGCGGTAATGTATAGTTGTGAATATATGTGAAGTCGCGGTAATGTATACATAGTTGTGTATATATGTAAAGTTGCGGTAATGTATACATAGTTGTGTATATATGTAAAGTTGCGGTAATGTATAGTTGTGAATATATGTAAAGTTGCGGTAATGTATAGTTGTGAATATATATAAAGTTGCGGTAATGTATAGTCGTAAATATATGTTAAGTTGCGGTAATCAGTTAGAAGGTCGGAAAACGACCGTTTTTGAGAAGAGGGTTGATGCCAGGACGTGCCAAGTTAACATTGCAACTGCAAAACTCGTAAAGAAATTGCACGGGAAATTTGGAAACGTTTTACACAACAATACAACATCATCGTTCGTCTTCTTTCAACAAGCGCTGCTCTGCATTTATTGTTTCTACATATTGGCACGGAAGAAGAAACAAGTCTTGACTCTTGGCCCACGGTTGGACTTGGAGGAAGAATTATACGGCCGAAGCAAGAGGTCCCTGCTAGTAACTATAAAGATAGAAAGTAGAAACTACTAACTCATAGTTAGTGTAAGTGATAGTTGGGATATGTAATAGATATATTCCGGGTATACTTCTCTGTCTAAATAATTAGAAATACAATAAATTACTTCACCTCCTCTGTAGTACACTGACGCTGTATCATAATAGAACACTATCATCTCCACGTCCCTGCTCCAGACTGTCCTCCAGTCACTATAACTACACGTCGTGTCGGACATTGTAACGTCGAGAACTTCCTTGTCGTTACAGTGTATCACTAAACGTGGTATATCTGAAGTTCTAGTGAAGGTTAATGTCCATACTTTGTCAGTCTCAGGAGGGAGGTCAGTAGGGATGTTAGTGTAGGATGTGCTGCACGTGTAGAGCCCGTACTGTGGAGGAGACGAGAAGTGGAGGTATAATCCTCCTGCATTATATCCCTGAGCATTAAGGAACCACACTCTCACTGTCTCGTTACTCCCCACCTCACTGTCAGTACGTATCTGTAGCGGGGAGTTCTCTAGGTCGTAGTTTATCATTACTCCACGTTGTACTGCTATCCAACCTGTCATGGTCAATGTGGTTATCATCCTATGTACTACGTATAAACTCTTGTTGCTATACATATAACTATTACCAGTTGTAGATAATAGTTTTATTCATAATTGCTTATCGGTACTTTCACATCACGTATCAATTACTGCAGTATATTTGTCACTGCACTTAACGATTAAATACAATACACAAAAATTTAACAATAACATTAATATTAATGTTAATTAATGTAAATTAATTTCACTGTGTTGTAGAATAGTAGATAAGCACTGTGTTTAGTGTTGACTGAGTAGTAGATAAGCAGTAAACAGTGTGTAACAGTTATCAAAATACAAGAACAAACACGGTGAAGCTTGAATATTTGACATTTGACATGGGAATGAGCATTAGATATATACTAATATATACTTATTAGATATATACTAATATGAAGTTACATAACGAGTAAGTGTGAAGTAACATGATTTTCGCCTCGAGCGTAGCGAGTGGCGTAAATCTCATTATTCACCGAAGCCGAAGGCTGAGTTGAATAATGATATGTTTTTAACGAGGGCGGAGCCCGAGTTGAAAACATTTTGTTACTTTGCACTTATGAGTTATGTAACGATATTATTTACCAAGTACAAATTGCAAGCAGTGGGGCAGTTGCTAGCAATGACAAGAAAAAAGGATGTTCTCTCGTATCACTAATTTTGAGCAGGCCTCAGATTCATGTAAAGATATTATCTACCAAGTAAAAATAGCAAGCAGTGCGGGTAGTTGATAGTAATAACAAGAAAAAAGGACGTTCTCTCGTATCACTAATTTGTAGAAAGTGTGAGGTAATACGCGGTGATGTAATACGAAAAAGGTGATGTAATACGGTGATGTAATACGAAAAAGGGTGATGTAATACGAAAAAGGGTGATGTAATACGACAACAATGTGCGAATACCACGTTTTACTCAACCGGTATAATAGCATCACGCGGTAAATAATATATGGTTTATTACCTGATGTAACATGGAATTTAAAGTCCTCTGCTATAAAGTCCTCGGGAACATGTAATATTTCGCTCACGAGGCTGGGTGATATCAATATAAATAGACAGTGCAATCTTCAGTTTTATGAAGATTGCACTGTGTACTTAATAACAGTTAACATAATATATGATTTGTTGAATTCCGATGCATTGTAACACGTTAAGTGTGACGACAAATATACTGTAGTAAGATACACGCAATGATTAACACTATCGAATAAACAAGAGCTTATACGGAGTTCATTGAAATTAACTAAAAACACCATGACAGGTTGGATAGCAGTACAACGTAATGTAGAGATAAACTACGACCTGGAGAACTCCCCGTTACAAATACGTACCGACAGTGAGGTGGGGAGTTACGAGCAAGTGTCAGTGTATTTCTATAATGCTCAGGGATATAATGCAGGAGGATTATACCTCCAATTCATGTCCACTCCACAGTACTTGCTCTACACGTGCAGCAGATACCAGACTAACTTCCCTACTTACCTCCCTTTTGAGACTGACAAAGTATGGACATTAACCCTCACTAGAACTTCAGATATACCACGTTTAGTGATACACTGTAACGACAAGGAAATTCTCGACGTAACTATGTCCGACACGACGTGTAGTAACAGTTACTAGAGGACAGTCTGGAGCAGGGATGTAAAGAAGATAGAGTTCTCTTATGGTACAGCGTCAGTGTACTACAGAGGAGGTGAAGTAATTTATTGTATTTAGAATTAGGAACGGTATTCTTGGGGAAGTGTCTCAAATTTTCGATACTTAAACACATCATTCCTCAAAATTTATGGGCCCTACCTTAGTTCTCGGTGGTGAAATACTCTCAAATTGTCCTATGGATACAGATTGATCTCCAACAACATAGGTAGGAGCCTTACATTTAGAGAAATGGGGTTTAAAATTTGAGACACCTCCCCACGAATACCGTTCTCTATTGTTTGTTTTTTAATCTATTGCGAATGAAGAAATGAAAATATAAATTTTTAGTTTCATTCGAAATTTCTAGTTTCATTTGCTATTAAGCATTTTTCAAAATTGTTTTGAAATCTAAGATAAATCAAATTATTAAAAGGGAATGATTCTGCAGATGGGCATTGGGCCCATTGAACTTGGCATGAATCCCTTAATTGCTTTGAGTTGCTGGCCATATTGCTTTTAAATTCTTATCTAGAATATTGTTGACTGTCAATGTATAGCAAAATGATAACTTCCCTTTCTCTAACAAAAATTTTTTTATACAGTTGCATCCTTTACTATTTGGTATCATTCTTAGGTAACTGGTGGAACATTAGCTGTCAAGGGATATCCATCTCCCTCTTAACACGTGTTCTTGTGTAACTAAAGTGACTTTGTTACTGCGGTGATCACATTCACGTGTCGAGGCTCAGTTTCTATCACCTGACAAGCTGGAACCCATCCACAAGTTAATTGAGGTAGGACTACCACGTGCCAGGGCTTTGGGGTGGTGGTTTTGCTATTATTGAGTAAAAAATCTATGTCCAAAATTTCCCATAAACTGAACCCTTTTATAGGTAATGTGTCTAGGTATCAGTAATACCCTGTTTTTTCAATCTTTTTTCACATTTCATTTGAAAACCCCTCAATTGTTGCACATTATTACTGTTTACAATGTGTATTATATTTTTATATTATTCCTCTAGTGCAACTGAGTGATTTTGTAATGTTTTAGTGTTCAGGAAGGGCTTCTGCCCACTTTGACGGATATGGATTCTGCCTTAGAAACTGACCGGCTTTGGGAAGATCGTGATGTCAGATTTGATGTTCCATTAAGGTGGTTATTGAAAATTATTCTGTCTTACTTTTTTCTGCTCTACACAAAGTTATTTGGTGAGATCGAATTTTTTTTTCTTGTTCTCGACAGGGCTGATAATTTAAGCATAGGCATTATCAGTATTTGTATTGATCTCATTTTTTTATTCATTTGTTTATTCATTTTTTAATCCAGTCAGATGAAGATGCGACCAGGTGAACGCCTGATTGACCATTTAGATAGCATAGAGGACACAAAGGGGAACAACGGTGAAAGAGGACGATTAATGGTCACCAATTTGAGGATCATCTGGCACTCAAAGACTTTGCCTAGGATAAACCTCTGTATAGTAATTTCCATCATTTACATGTTTATTGAAAGCTTCTTCAACATCAAACTCGTATCTATATATGTCTATCAACCCCACTACAAGCTTAAGATGGCTTATGAAATCACTTTAAGATTACACTCATTTCAGCTGTTGGTTTCAACTCTGTGATAAACATCTCGACACGCTCAGCTGAGTCCAAGTTGCGGGGCTCAACTGAAGCCTTGTATATATTGACACGCTGTAACAACACCAGATTCGAGTTTATCTTTACCAATCTTGTACCTGATACACCAAGGCTTTTCACCTCTGTTCTGGCTGTGCAAAGGTGAAATTGCATTGTATCTGCCTGATTGATCAACTTGACTTATCTTTAATTATTCAATCAACTCATTTTATGGTTTCATTTTTTGTGTAGTATTTTTATTTATTTATCTCATGGAAAGTTTCCCATTTCAGAGCATATGAAACCACAAAAATGTATAGAGATCTTAAACTGCGTGGAGCATTAATTTCAAATAAAACTCTACGACTTTTACCATTAGAAGAGGTCTATGATAAGGTAAAATATATACATTCCAAAATCAAGAATATTTTCGATATTTCATAATTTGAACTGTGTGTTGTCACAATTTCTACCTTTTGAGCTGACCAGGTTTAACAATTTTTCCTGATTTTTATCGATATCGGCAGGTTAACGGAGTGTGGAATTTGTCGTCTGACCAGGGAAATCTAGGAACATTTTACATCACCAATGTTCGTCTAGTTTGGCATGCAGAAATCAACGAAACTTTTAATGTAAGTCTTACATTAAAATCAACATAGCTGTCATTTTAGTTACCTTTTTTTCTAGAGTCCCCCGATTTACCGGGCCTCAATCCTTTCCCCCCTAATTTGAGCTAAAAATTTTGTTTCGATTTTTTTGTCATTGGAACAATGTTAAATAAGTAAAAAGTGTTAGTCCGACTGTATTGAATAGTTTTGAAAAAAAATTAACAGTTGCCTTGGAAACAGACACATAAGACGGTATATAGACTTTTAAGAGACAATTTAGACCCAATTAGGGCCCCGAATTGCCCTCCCCCGATTTACCGGGTCCCCCGATTTACCGTGCATTTTTGCTTTCCCCCGAAAAGCCCGGTTAATCGGAGGATGACTGTATATATATATTTATAAATTATAAATAAATATAGCTGGTTGTTATATCATCATCTCATTCAAACTACAATATAGGTCAGTATCCCTTACATACAAATGAGAGCAGTAAAGATCAGAGACAGCAAGTTTGGTACAGCTCTTGTAATCGAAAGTCTGAAAAATGTAAGTTAATATTTTTGTGATATTTTCTTGCAAAAATTTCTGAAACACTGGATAACATTCCGCACGTGTTCAGTACCGTAAGTTAACTAACTAGTGTTTTCTCGACACTGTACTAAGTATATCCAATATTTTCCATCCGTTCATGATACTCTAGCTTTTTCACGTGACTAGCAGTGTCACGTGACTATAGCAGTGTCACGTGACTATAGCAGTGTCACGTGACTTTTTTTTAATTTTCTAATGCTCCAGGCTGGAGGATACGTGTTAGGATTCAGGATAGATCCTGTAGAGAAGCTGAACGAAGTGATGAAGGAAATTCATAGTTTGTACAGAGTATACAGCGCTAACCCCATATTTGGAGTTCAGTACCAAGTCGAGGATCGGGTAAGTCTTCTAGGATCTAGTTGAATGATTAGAAAATAAACTAAAATGACTACAACTAAGAATAAATTTATGTCAGTCTATCTATCCAGAGCGATAGGCCTTATTACTGTTTTGTAGAACTTTTGAGGCATGCTTCTGGGTTCAGATAACATTTTCTATCAAACTATAAGCGCATTTCCTGTTATTTCAGTTGGAGCCGCTGGATCAAGTAACAGTACAGTACGAGGAAGATGACATAGAAATTACTGACGACAATGCTTCCAGTGATGCTTTCGTGGTAAGTGTAGATTACTGACGACAATGCTTCCAGTGATGCTTTCGTAGTACGACTTATGTTTTTTGACAGGCAATTCTTATCTTGTTACTGGTTTCTCCGAAAAATTCAATGCTAACGTTCTTTCTTACATTCCTCACTTTATCATGACCGTAAGTGTAAAAGGTACAAGTTGTTTTCATAATCTAATATGAGAGTATTGTTTCGGTTTTCGTCAGAAATGATTTGGGTCGTCGAAACTTTATAAGTTAAGGATTATAACTCGCTTCGACAATACAATTAATAGTTATTTAATAATTGGAAAGTCGAAACAGAAAACAAGCAATCAATACACTGAATAATCATAACTGAAATTTAAGCACGACTCTCAAAGTGATAAACTTACTCTCACTACTTAGCAGTGCTAACGCAACTATCGAATAACTGAACTTGACCTAATCTAAATTCACGATTAAATCACCCGGGAGACAAACGTTCCATAATAGAGTTGAAATAAGAGACAAAAATTAAATACTACAAGACGTTCAAATGTCAGATATTAAAGATTGAGCTTTTCGACATCATGAAAAGACAATTTGGAGGGATAGGTTTTCTAATAAAATGTAAAGATTTCGAACCACACATCTTTAAGATAAGTGTTTTATTTAATTTCTACTGTTCAGTTTTTATAAAATTGTATTATGCTGGGCAGCTGCGTTTCAAGAGTAAAACTCACGTATCTTATGGAGAAGTAGATTCCAATCTGTCTGTACTTTGTCTGTTATCTGCTAGGTTTCACCTTAGTGACCTGTTGGATCCTGAAACAATGGCTAATTATTTTAGTGTTTTCGATGAATAGAAAATGTGTTATAATTGTAAGCAATACAACGCAGCTATTTCCACAATAAACAAGTGAAATACGTGCCTTCCACAAGAAGACTAGGTGTTTAACGTCATAGTTGATGGTCTAGCCCAATCAATGACGTTTCAGAGGTGATGTGAGTAGGTGCCAAGAGATCTGAGCCACCAGTGGGTGGTGGAGATGGTCCTCATCCTCACGACGTGAGCTGTGCTTGTTGGAGACATGTAAAAGTTATACCAGACCCCAGAGTTACATATGGGAGAAATGATCAGCTGTTAATGTGTTGTCCGACAAGATGGATATAAATACTGCTAGAAAGATATGACATCATCGCTATTTCATC
>JH152739.1:92225-112083 GCA_000226015.1 Mnemiopsis leidyi | reverse complement strand
CATATAAAGTATGATTTAAGTATAAAAAATTTAATAATCAAAATTTGGTGGTGTAGTGGTATCTACCCCGACTTTCTATGCAGAAGATCGGGGGTTCAATTCCCAGATCCGCCAATCCTAGAGGAGTGCGCTAAGGGCATTTGCCTATGCAATCTTCTTCGGTCGACTCAGCCAAATGACCGGGAAACCGTGATTGAGGGTTAAATGATGAGGGTCTCCGTTAAAAGATCTAGAATCTTCCAGGAGCCCCTTCAGTATAACTGTAAAAGCCTGGGTACAGGTGTAACAAATACAAAATACAAATTAAAAATGTACTTTTAGTCAAAAATATTTCGGTCCCAGTCCCGGTTACAATCCTGGTCCCGGTTGCAATCCCGGTCCCGGAAACAGTCCCGGTCCCGGTTACAGTCCCGGTCCCGGCAAAATCCTGGTCCCGGCCACTTTTACCAATCCTGGTCCCAGTCCCGGCCGAAAAAGCGATCCCTTGCAGGCTATTTTTCGTCAACTCCCGAAGGCTGTCAGCATTGTAATCTTTCTCCTGTATGGTAGTTTGGGTGCTGTTACGACTTAAATCAGTGCCATGTCGTCTGCGAATCCTTGCAGGCCACAGGGCAACATGTCCCTGATATAAAAATAATTTTGTTCAGCATTAGGAATGGGGAGACTATCCCCCGGCCAGTGACGTAACGTTGCAAGTCTAGCCAATATGGCACCCCTCGGCGACGAAAATACGCCCTTTAGTGGCGCCCTTGGTATAAGGGCTTACTGGTAGCAATTTGTGAAAATATGGCTGCAAAATCTAAATAGATTTGTATTGTATTTGTATTTTTTACACCTGTACCCAGGCTTTTACAGTTGTACTGAAGGGGCTCCTGGAAGATTCTAGATCTTTTAACGGAGACCCTCCTCATTTAACCCTCAATCACGGTTCCCCAGTCATTCGGCTGAGACGACCAAAGAAGATTGCATAGGCAAATACCCTTAGCGATAAATAGTGAAGTTATTAAACCAAACACGCCATTTTGCCAGTTGCACAGTTAATCTTGCAAAATTGTTCCATATTTTTATGATGATTAGGTGCTCCCTGTTACGGCGCCTCCAGGCGTAGCCAGGGCAACCGGAGCATTGTTACGCCGCTGCCCCCGCGGCCCTTTGGGCATCCATTCCTATCAAGATTACCCTGGTCTCTCCCTGCAGTTCCACGTGGATCTTTCAGTTTGTAATCATTGACATGATCCACTGATTGACGCGGCATGAAGCGCATTTTGAGCTTTGGGCTTTCTCAACTGAGTGGAAGGAGACGTTGTCAAAGGCACCCCCTACCTTTAGGAAGGTCCCGAGTGCCATCCCTTGGTTGAGGTTGGCGAATTCGATTTTCCAGACAAGTTTGTGCACAGCGGCAATAGTTGAGCTTCCTCGACTGGAATCCAAATTGTTTCTTGTTGAGGTTTGAAACGGTCTGGGGTTGCAGTAATCAGTGTTCCCAGTTGTGGAAGGGACACACAAGTGGAGCAGAGCCACATGCTGGGTGTGTGTCCTAACCTTAAGCTAGCCTTAACTATGTCAGTGAAGGCTGTTTTCAGGTGCTTCCAACCCTTCTGCATGATTAGTTTGATTCATCCGGGCCTACAGCAGTAAGGGGGTTGTATTCCTCCAGGGCTCTGTGCAGCAGTGAGGGGGCTGTATTCCTTCTCAGAGAATATGTGGTCAAGGTCCCGTTCAGTTTCTTGCTCCTCATTCTGGTGGCTACCAAGTGGTTGTTCTTGAATTGACGAGATTATATCTGTCAGCTGTTCTCGACAGGGAGCAGCAAAACTGCGCGCTGCTCGTGAGTCGGGTAACACCTCGACAAGGTTGTTCCTGCCCTGGTGAGGGGTCATGAAGATCGCCAAAATGAACCTTGATCACAACCTTCAGGGTTTCTGATGGGGACTCCAAGAGGGATCTTTCGGTTGTTCTGAATGTTCCAAGCAAGGTTGATTTTGAGCAAAATCCTCTAATTTCGAAGTCCAGGTCCGGTATCAACTCCTCTCATACTTCTGATGGGACTCCTGCTTAAGCTTATCATAGCATGGCTTCCTTTTTAAGAATTTTGAGAGTTTGTTTCTCATTTCAAAGTCGAGGTTCCCGTTTTGAATCTTCTCATACTTCTGTTGGGACTCCCACTTAGCTTGTCATAGCCTGGCTTCCTTTTTATGAATTTCCGGAGTTTGTTTCTCATGGTGTCCTGCCTGACCTCCTTCACCTCTGGCATCATGCATGTTCTACCCTGTTCTTACTCGACATGTGAGTAAGTTCAGTAGCCGAGTTGTAGGCCTTCATGAAAATCGTTATTTTCAAGATAAACCCATTTTCTATATGGGGACAGTTATGTAATGAATGTAATTTCATTTTACTTTTCTACTCATGACCATAGTTAATTTTGATTTTTTGCCTTGGTCAATGGTCCAATGGTTAATCACAACTTTTAAATATGATTTTTAAATGTTTGACCACAGTCAAGTTGCCATCTTAAAAAGCTTTGACCATGACCAATGACCATGGTCATTTTGAAATTTTGAACATAGTCAGAGCATGGCCAAAATTTTCTGGCCATAAAAATTTTATAAATTGAATTCAATTGACTCCCTCAACCTTTGTAGCTTTGACCATTATTCACGCAGCTTGTCATGGCACTCCCTTCCAAAGGATACCCTGTATCGTTCCAGCTTGAAATTTCCCATCTCATGACTAGAGCAGGTATGATTGAATTTTTTTTTAAATCAATTTAAGCAGTTTTATTGTTGTTGAGTGTAGTGAATCACAGGCTATTGTAATTCCTTTTAGAGCTCAATTTTAGGACCTATAACAATGGTTAGCAAAAATTTGTAAGTTTTATGGTGGTGTGTCCAATGAGTTCAACATTTTTACTATCATAAAAACTTTTTATTATAGTAAAACCAGCTACCAATCAATTTTTAGGTGATTTGTTCAAACCCTGTGCAGCTTCTTGTTCCTTAATTGAGAAAGAACTTCTAACAGAACTGGAAGATTTAGCTCATAGACTTATTGGATCAGCAGGCATGAGGTCCTCTACAATAATTGAACCAGACGACTTTGGTTAGTTTTTGGCAACCAAATCTGTTGTAACTGAATGAGATATGCTGAGGGAAAGTCTCTGATTTTTACCTACCACACACATTTAGATATTATGCTTCTCAAAAATTATATGTGTAAAGGGCTAATTTCAGCCACCCCTGCAGAAAAGGTCGATTTGAGGTCCCCTCGGAACATAAAGAATTGAAAGCAAACTAAAGAATTTTTCTTGAAAATTGGCGTGCAAAAATTTTCAAAGGAAAATCAAAGTGTCATACAACTTTGAAACCTAACTAAATGAAATTTTTCTCAAATTTTAGTTTGGTAATTGGTTCTTTATGGGGAAAAAAAATTCCCGTTTAATGTAATAATGTTCAGTATCGTTTAGCACCTATATTTTCGTGCAACCAATCAAACAAAAAGTTTACTTTCCATTTCTGGAATGTTTTGAGTTTGCTCCATATTTGATAAGCATAATTGAATTCTGTTGACAACATTATAAGTTTTTCACTAAAAAATTCGTTGTTTAGGACAAATTCACAAGGATTTCTTTGCATACAATTTAAATGATAAACTTAGCTGTTCGAAAATTGCAGCCTGCAGTTTCCAAAAATAACCAAGATTAGCCTTTCCTTTATTCCCAGAATCGTTGTCAGCGATAAGTTAATGATGATTTTTCTAAAATTTTCGGGGGCTTCCCCCCAGAATTTTAGATTGAAATGATACGCTTTAGCCATTCCAAAATTGTAGCCTGTTGCCTGTAGTTTCCAAAAAATCCGGGCTTCAGCCGAGAACATAATAACGAAGATCTGCTGTTCATTTATTGCCAGATTCGTTTCTTGAGACAAATTTAAATCATGATTTTCTAAAATTTTAGAGTATAGAATTGAAATGATAGACTTAAATTTATCCGTTACATAATTGCAGCCTGCAGTTGCTCTGTTTCTATTTCCTAAATATACGTTCTCTCCTGAGAACAAAATAACGAAGTAAATCCTTTCCTTTATTGCCAGATTCGTTATCTGAGACTAATTAATCGTGATTTTCCTGAAATTTTCGGGGGGCTTCGCCCCCAGAACGAAACAGCAAAGCTCAATTTCCTTAATTGCAACAAATTAAACAAAATTTTCTGAAGCTCCGCCCCCAAAATGTAAAACAATGACTGGGGGACTCATAATGAAGTTTTGCCTCTTAAGCAAACTAAAGAAAATTTATCGGTAACTAAAAAGTTTATCTCAAATGATAATCTGCACCCATGATTTCAGCTTTCCACATGAGACAGAATGCGTCTAAACTGTATCGTTTAAATGAGTTTCTGACAAAGCGGAGCCTGCTGCGAAACAAACTAAGTAGGAAGTTTGATGAGGAGGAAGTATCTGTTCATCCTGATTTGGAGCTTGACATCGTGAACAAGCCATGGAAACGTAGGAAGGTGGGTTTGGGGCATGGGGTAAAATAGATTTGGGAGTGTGTCTGCTGATCAATGTTGATCCTTGCACCTGTCTGAAAATGAAAACTTGTCTGAGTTGGTTGGCATTTTATTTGAGAGTTTCTTTATGTTTGACTTTGTCCTTTAGAACGATATTAGCGAATTTTACAAACATTATAGATTATGGTATTGACAGGTAAATACTAAACTACTAATACACAAAGTTATCTAACTAACCTTGGGCTAAGGGCACCATAGTCCCACTTGAATTGATCAGTTGATATTGGCGTCAACTGGCTGATTGCCTGAGGTCTTCCTGTTATTTGATCTGTGTACTACGTTCCCCTTGTCAGGTTACCAAGAAACAACATTTTAAAATACTAGAAAGTACAAACAGTCCTAGTCTCTTGTTTCTGGGTTCGTATGATTCCTTATCCTGGCTGAGGATGCATAGGGGTGATCAAATCAGCGAGGTAAGATTCCTATCCTCACCAGCTTTTCATAGTAATAAAACATTTTTGCCGCATTAAATTACACATATGTTATGTTATTCCACAAATTTTTCGAAACTTAGGCGATTGTATGTATCTCAAGGTAAGCCGTGACAAGTCATAAACCTTGATGCCCTGCCATAATTCGTGAAGTCTATAGTTTCTATTTTTTGATTAACAGAGAAAGGTATTTTTGCAGAAGGATCATAAATTCGTATCATGTGACAGTGATTGAACAATGATAAGTCAAGTACAGACAATCACTCTCCAACAATGCTATCACGCGATATTTGTGACCTTCCCCCTAGATACCTTTCTTCAGAGATGTGTTATGATCTTACAGTGTTCAGTTTTTACTCTTTGTTTTTATACTCTGGCATGAAAAGCACCTAAAGTTCTTGTAGAAGCAGATAGTATATTTACAGTATATATGGATTTTGATACGTCCAGAGCTAACATAGCTTAAGAATCAAATAAAACATTAAAAATTCCATTTATTTAAGATGTTTTATTACCTAAGACACAAATAATATAGTCATAGCACACGTTTTGGGTCTCCCGTGAACTTAACTGTAAATCTGCCGAAAAGAAACACGTGCCATATCAAATCTTACTTCTTGAAATTATTCTTAACATTAGATTTGAACTTTACGAATTAACGAGAGACAATACGCTACCATTTGACAGGCTATGTCCGGGCTTGAGTACGAAGAGTACACAACTAAATGTCAGCACAGCTTTCTCAAAGATTCCTGCGAGATTTCAAGCTATTTTAGCAAGTTTATACCTAATCCCTACTCACTGTCCAAAGAGTGTGCCCCGATTATAGGGTTTCTTGCGCACGAAATGGTGAGAAATGTCCATAGCTTATCGTCAGTTTCATCTCTCATGATCAGCATATTCCCGTCCTGGATAGCTATTATGTTACTTAGCTCGTCAAATCAGTTATATTGTGTAATATGTCAAATTTATCTTAACTAGAGCCCCACCCCCTACATCTAATCAATAAGGGCATGCCACGTGACGTCACATAGACAATGCTCACACAGGACAGCCTACACGACACACGTGGCAAACAGCAGAGTCATCTCACGATAACAATTTAGGTGCAGCAATGGGTGGAGGCAGCTAGTAGAGTATACAAAGACATGAAGAAGATCCCTCTCTGTCAATACTGTTCTCAGTCCTCCAGTGGAAGTTCTACTTCTTTCTCTGATAAAGGGTCTGTTTAATCAATGTGTCGCTCTTGTGATTTTTGCTGCTTTTTTATTGCACTTTCGTGCTATTTCGTGCACTTTGATCGGAGAAACTTTAAAAGTTAGGTAAGGTTTCGAATAGCTCATGTCTAAAAATTATCATGCTTCGATGAGTCTAAGCTTGAATTAGCTCATTACTTATCCAATTAAATAACAGAGCCTCAATTTCAGGGCGGCTAATAAGAAATCAGGAACAGTCAGTATTTTGCCGTGTTTACAACCGCTACACTTTAACGAAGTTTTACGGAGATTCTACAACAGCAACTCAAAACATTCCTTACTCATACTCTGACATTACTGTAATCTGAATCTTCCCTAGGGTTCACGAAACTTCAGTGACATGTGATTTCCAAAGTTAGTATATATAAGACCTAGAGAATTTGGTGTTGAACGCCGATAAAATGTGTAACAAGGAATACGTCATTGCCAGTCCAAGCCCAGATGGAAAGTCCTTGATAACACTGTAATTCGATGTGTCAGTTAATCCAGGCAGTATCTTGTGTGCGGTGCAATGTCTTGTCAAACTCCCTATTTGTCTTGCAATCCATTAATTCTGCAACTTCAGCACCATTCTATTTAGTATTCCCATGTGGAAGAACTATAAGAGGCACGGTGGAGTGAGGACGATAAGAATCTAAGTGCCAGCTGTTGGTGTCTCATTTCGCCCCTCAACCTGGCCCCGACCTTACTCGCTAGCCTGTCAAATATAATGACCGATGCAGAACTTTCTCGACTATTTTGCGTCCGAGTTTCCTCTTTTTCTCCCCACACACACACACGCTGACAGTGTTTGATATGAAGGTACTGTACGCTTGTTGTACACTTTGTGTATAATCGTTAGAAGACAGTCAACATCACTCATGAAATTCTAGCCGATAAGTGCACTAATTAAGTGCATATATTTTTCTGATTATACAGTTTGCCATTTGGTTAATTAGATATCTTATCTTCAGTTGTGTGTAATTGTAGGTCATAACCATTCTTGAATTTTCTTAGAAACCATTTATTGAAGACGATAATTGTAATTTAAGTGATTTATGTAAATTTCGAATAGGTATCATGTCTGAAGGTGATCTAACAGAACAAGTTGTAGAAGCAGTCAAGGTCACCGAATCTGAGGATCCAACGACTTCAATAGATGCTTCAGAAGGGACTTCTACCGAGGTGGCAGCAGAGTCTCAAGACAAAGAAATAGAATGTACTGAAGAAACGAAAACGTCTGACTCTGAAGGCAAAGAGGCTACTCCTGCCACTTGTTCCACCGATAAGGCAGCTCTTTCAGTTCCCACAGACGGGGAAACAGGAAAACAGGAACAGTCAGATGAACAACATGACACTTCAAACAAACGATCTGCTGATGAGTTGGAACCTGAACAAAAGTCGAAGAAGGCAAAGAGCGAAAACGCTATGGTCTTTAAAATGTTGTGTCCGTTTTGGTGTGCTGGCGCGGTTATTGGAACAAAGGGGACCAACCTCAGACAACTAAAGGAGGAAACTGGCTGCGTGATACGGATAACCAGAAACCACGAGAACTTCCCCATGACCAGTGAACGGGTTGTGTCGATGAAGGGCGATGTTGAGTCCATCAAAAAAGTGATCCAGTCAGTCCAGGACAAGATCAGGACAGACAAGCCGCCTCCTAACGCTCCCTCCAAAGACAACACCAAACGTAAGGGCTGCATGAAACTGGTAGTAAGTGTGTCCTCCGCAGGACGCATCATAGGTAAGGGAGGGGAACAAACGAAGAAACTACAGACATTACACGGTGTTCATGTGGATGTCATGAAAACAGCGGACTTGCCGCCTGGACTGAACGAAAGTGTCATAACGATATCGGGCCAGGACAACGAACGTATAGACAACTGCATGGCAGATGTTGTGGCTCTCGTTTCAGAAGACACGCGTGCTAATTTAAACTATTTTGTAAACTATGCAGACTTTTCCCAAAACAGACCAGCTCCACCTCACCAATTCGGGGGCTGGGGCGGCCCTCCCGGTCCAAATCAGTACCCTCCGATGTGGGGTGGACAGCGACAAAACTTTAATCAGAACTTTCGGGATCAGTACGCGCGACCTGGTGGTTTTCATCGGAGATAGAATCAGGGCAAATACGTCACGAAATCTTGTTTATTGTTGAATTATTGATTGTCATTTTGGTTAAAGTTACATACCAAGTGTCGTTATATGGATCAATAGCTAATTAAAGTGGTCGCTAACTTTTATAGCGATTTTATCTTGCTGTTTACATTCGTTTGTTCAAAAGTATGTTGCAATTTTCAAACACGTTACGTTTTACACCAACTCTTTCTTTTTATCGCCGATATTTTTTATTGTTGAAAAATGTTAAATGTAAACTTATGATCTGATTTTTATTTTAAGTTTCTTGTTACACCATAAATGGCATTGTAATATTTAGCTATCGATGCGAGCAGCATTTACACACAAGTTAAAGTAATTAATACTAAACAGTTACGTTCTGTTTATGAGTTAATGTCTTTATGCGTAATTTCGCCTAGGTTTGGTTCTCTATTAATGGTTTAAACCAATCGTAACGATTTTTCATTTAATTTATTTCATAATTTTATGTATAATTTCTTATTACCACTCTGTTTGCTTGTGTTTATCATATTGCACTGAAAACTCTTCTCAATGTCAATTGTCCATATTTATATTTGGACCTTCAATATTAGAGTGACACCATATTTCAACTTATTAAGATTGCCTTTTAGTGCAAGATCAAGCTTAATGTATCTGTTTGATTGCAATGTTCGTTTGTCGTCTAACCACCACTTTCTTCTTTAGGATTATGTAAAGATGACCAGTGCTGGTGAGTACTTATCTCTGTTTTTTCCTAAATGTTTTGCGGATGTAGCAATGTTCTTAGAGTGATAAATTAAATAGTTGAATAATAGATAGTCAGCCATGCCTCGCAAACTAATTTTTTTTTTCGAAAAGCATCTATATAGAATAAAGGTTGAAGGAACTGGAAAGTTGTGTTAAAGCCACACTCAAATTATGTCTGAATTTTACTTAAGACTTGCTATAAACCTCATGACTGAGGTCTTCTTTTTTTAGCAAAATGTCAGGAGGACAACTCAACTTTATTTTGCCTTGGTGTGTCACTGTCAGTTTTGTCATTGTCTCGATAAAAACGCTAAAGGACACAAACAAAAAACGACCGAGGAAAAATTATATTTATGCCCCAAATGAAGACAAAAATAACGGACAATGTTGACATGAAATAAGCACAAAACGGACAAACAATATATACTTAAGATCAAAAACTTATGAACTGCCACCAGAATTGATTGTTTTCTAGTCCGATATTTTTCTAAGCTAGTGTACAGATCATAATCATATGTCCATTAATCCGGTTTAGATATTGATTCAGTTTCTGTCCTTATGAAAAGGTAACACAAACACGGACATAACGGACAGTGATAGCTCAACCCGTTGTACCTGTTAATTTAGCTCGATCATTAAAATCCCATGGACATTTCGCCTTCAAATATGTGTCCACTTTATGAGACTACATAGTACGTAGCTTACAAGTCGGCCGCTCTGGCCTTACACGTGCGCGGTTAACGCGCAGCAATTTCGTGACGAATTTTGTGCTTTTACAGTGCTGAAACGCTGTGGTTTTGAGATTCACAGCGTGCAAAGTACAGTGCGCTCGCATTTTAGCCGTGCAGTTGAAATTAATTAATTAAATTTGATAATATAATGTCGATACGAACGCATGCATGACAGCTCTGACTCTTCGTTATTCTGAGAATGTAGCTCTAAATTTGTTCTTATAACACAGTAAACAAACTCCAACTTCAGGTGTAGAAAGTTACGGGCCATCGTCCCAAACTTTGACGTTTTTCGACGCGGAGGAGCACGACTATGGAGCAGACACTCAAGCAAGCGAGTTTGGCGGTTTTACCGACTTTACACTGCCTAGCCAGACACAGAGTCAGCCTAGCCAGTCTGACCCTACAGTTGACAAGGTCGGCTTGAAGGACGCAGTTAATGGTATCGGCTCTCTGGCCTTTGATGAAAGGGATGAGGACGAGACAACTTTGATGAAGGTTTGTTGTGATGATCTCATTTTGAGCAGAAGCTGATTTCTCACTCTCTTATAACCCTAAATAGTCCTCTTAATACTTGTAACTTTTCACGCCTTGTAATGGTTATGCTTTGTGCTCTATCATTGTATCGGACAATCACCCTCAGGAGTTGCCGCAACATGCATGTAGCTACTGTAATATCCACGATCCCGCGAGTGTGGTCTTGTGTAACACCTGCAAGAAGTGGTTCTGTAATGGTAGGGGTTCCACCAGCGGTTCTCACATCATCAACCATCTCGTTCGTAGCAAACACAAAGAGGTCAGTTAGTTGTCAGACTTCGCATTCGGTAGTAAGGGAACAAATCTCGTAAAAACCCTACTTGCATTAGTCACATTAGCCGTTAAGGTTAATTTGATTTTTGATCATAGATTTAATTTTTGATCATAGAGTAAGCAGTAAAACCCTCAATTACTCAAGTAAGTATCATAACCCTCCGGTAAGTAGTACAACCCTCTAAAACATGTACTTAGGTTACACTGCACATGGACGGTCCACTGGGTGAGACAATCCTGGAATGTTATAACTGCGGGTGCAGGAATGTGTTTCTGCTCGGGTTTATCCCTGCTAAAGCTGACAGTGTTGTAGTCCTGCTGTGTCGTCAGCCCTGTGCTGCTCAAACCTCCCTTAAGGACATGAACTGGGACCAGAGTCAGTGGCAACCCCTCATTAACGACAGATCTTTCCTTCCTTGGCTTGTCAAGATTCCCACTGAACAGGTGTGTTATATTTCAATTATAAATCCCTTTACAGAGCTTCTGCTCCTCAGAATCTCTGACGTATTTCAAATTGCAATCATTATATTCACGTGTCAAGATCTCTAGGGGTTTTAATTTGTCTGATTTTGTGGCAGGGAAGGTAAAAAATCGCAGACATACTTACTAATATACCATAATTTTTTAGGAACAGCTGAGAGTTCGCCAGATTACGGCTGCACAGATAAACAAGCTAGAAGAGATGTGGAAAGAAGATCCAGGAAAGACTGTTGAAGATCTCGACAAGCCAGGAATAGACGAAGATCCCCAGGCTGTCATGCTGAGATATGAAGATGCTTATCAGGTTAATAACTAATTTGCCAATTCCATCTCCATCCTTGTTATCGGTATTAGCAGATCTTTTGATTAAACGCCGTTAAACCCACACATACTTGCTGACGTGTTGATTTCTTACAGTACCAGAACGTGTTTGCCCCTCTCGTAAAGATGGAGGCAGACTATGACAGGAAACTGAAGGAGTCTCAGAGTCAAGACAACATCGTCATCCGGTGGGACAGAGGCCTCAACAAGCGCTGGATCGCTTACTTCTCCCTTCCCAAGCAGGATGGGGAAATGAGAATCATGCAGGGTGATGAGCTCAGGCTCAGATACTGCGGTAAGTCATTCTAGACTTATTAATGCAACTTAAAACATATGTTACTTTGAATATACTGTATTCGGACGTCTGGGCAATATTATATATGTATTTATCCTCACTCCTCAGGTGACCTTCGTAAGCCATGGACAGACGAGGGTCACGTGATCAAGATTCCAAATTCGTTTGGGGAAGAAGTCGGTTTGGAGTTGAAGGGGATGACCGATGTACCTACAGAGTGTACGAGAAACTTCAGCGTAGACTTTGTATGGAAACCGACGAGTTTCGACCGAATGCTGACTTCTCTCAAGGTTGGTCTCCTCGTGGTTCTTCCCAACACCCATGTAGTTTTGATCAAAACAAAGTAGAAATTACGATTTTTCAGTTCTGATTTTATTTCCTCGAGCTTAAATTGCTCTACTTCTCCAGACATTTGCGGTGGATGAGACGAGTGTCAGCGGCTTCCTGTACCACCGTCTATTGGGACACGAAATAGAGAGCGAACAGAGCATCAAGAGCACCAACCCCAAGAGATATACTGTGCCTGGTCTGCCCGAACTGAACCACTCTCAGGTGTACGCTGTAAGGCAGGTCCTTCCCAAACCTCTCTCTCTGATCCAGGGCCCTCCTGGTACAGGTGCGTTTGACAACATCACTCAGTCAAAAAGTTGGGGTTATTTTTATTAGAAATCTTTGCTTAGCCCTTTAGCTATTGGATTTCAAATCTTTATCTTTTTGCAATAAATCTCAGGCGAGGGTAGGCAGTTAAAATTACTTGTCAATTCGAGCATAAATTTAAACGTTTCTCGTGGACACAAACGCTATCTGTCATCTGAAACGTGACTTTACCAGGCAAAACTGTGACATCAGCCACGATTGTGTATCACCTATGTCGAGGTGACCGGGAAAGGGGAGGCAGGGTCCTCATGTGTGCCCCCTCAAACACCGCCGTCGACCAGCTGACGGAAAAGGTTCACCGTACCGGATTGAAGGTTGTCCGACTCTGCGCTAAAAGTAGGGAGGCTATCGATTCACCTGTGGCATTCCTATCTCTTCACCGTCAGGTTTGTCTGCATTCTTTCAGATATGAACTGTAAGTTACTGTTTCTGGACTAACTGTGAACTTAACTATACGACATACATAACAACCCTGTTTTTGTTTTAGCTAGTTTATGGCTGGATCGGAGAAGTTCCCCCGTCTGTTTCGTTCGCTGGCTCATGGCTACGGGTGGATCTAATGACAGCTACATTGCCGTACCCTCAACTGGACTCCAGACTTTCCAGTTTGAGCCGCATCAAGCTTTCTTAGTGGTGGGAAACGTGCCAGCCACCTCCAAACCTGTCAGTCCTTACTTTACAAATCCAGGGCCAGGGTACACTGTTACACCTAGCAATGTTGCAAAACCTCAGACCTTTGCAAACCCGGACCATGAAAAAATAGGAACCAATTCCCTTGCAAGGGAGAAAAATGCGGTTGTATCGAGGAAAAGAACGCACAAAGAGCTTTCTACAAGCAGTAATATGCATTGTTCAGAATGTGATGAAGATTGTCAATCTCCTGAAAACCTTGCTCAACATATCGCTTCTCAGCACAAAAATTCCGTCAAATCGTTCAAATGCCTGTACTGCCCACAAATATTCTTCTCCCGAACTCTGGTATTAGCTCACATAAAATCCGTTCTGTCGTCCAAGAAGCCATCTCCTACCCATGTTGCAGGAATGTTGTTTTGTGTGAAACACACGTGTCCAGTGTGTGCCCATGTGCACGTTTCTGCTCAGAGACTTAAAGTTCACCTCCTCAAATCATCTTGCGGGGACACTGCGACGGAGGAAACTCCTGAAGTTCAACTGAAAGACAAGAAAATAGCGTGCATGAAGGCAGCTTTGAAGTCTTATAAACCTTCAAGAATTTGCACCAGTACTAATGTTAATGTATGTCCTGATAATCACAGCGAAAACCAAAAAAATAATTCCAGGGAAAAACCAGATTATCCTCTAGCCCGAGATTCTATCGCTAACTCATCGCAAACAAACACCAACACGAACCAGCAGACCGCAACTATTTCTGAAGCAACCAAAATGAACACTCAAGTCCTACAACATTGCACTACACCCCACGCAGACCCCCATAAACCCTCCCTACCACCCCCAGTCCCGACCCCCCTGTTCTACCCCCAGTCTCCCACTACCTACATTCGAGCTCCCGTTGTCATGGCAGTTCCTGTAACTCCTGGCCAGTACTACAACCTGGACTACTATCAGTATCCCCACGTGGCACCTCATCAGTACACTTACCCGCAACGTTTAGCTAGTCCAGGAGATGCTGCTCCGACCAACAAGCAGCAGTTTTCCTGCCTGCATTGCGGCTTGAAGTTCTTGGAGTTTGATCTGCTGGCCAGACACTTTCGGGATAACGCTTGCAGTAGCACCGCGGTTAACAGCTTGGAGGGTATTGTTAATTTTAATTCAGAAACACAGTATTAGACAGCGTTGTTTTTATTGTTTTTAGTTTGCGAATTTTCAGTATATTTATCAGAGTAAGTTTTTATTTGTCGCATGTGATTTTTCATATATAGTTGTGATTTTTCATAATTAACAGTAGTTTTTTTTTGATTTCCTCAGTGATTTTCAGATTTAGTTGTTTTTAAATTTGATGTTTTCAGCTTTTGTGCCCTCAGTTTTTGTGCCCTGATATATCAACGACTTCTTCCTAAAGTACTGATAATAGTAGATTTTACTATTTAAATACATTTTCATGTTATTATTTGACTGAGACTAAAAGTATCGATATTGCTATGCATAAGCACTTAACGTATATATTTTTATTTTAAAAGTATTATGTAATCGTTTTGAGTAAAATCTGATATTTATATATTTGCTGCAGGTATTTGTTTCATTATTATGTCAAGCTATTCTTTAAAACTTCATCCTTATCTCAAATTCCATTTTCAAGGGAATAAAAGTAATAGCTGTAAGTATTATATCTCTAAGTATACCGTTGATTTTTCTCTAAAAAAGATGGATGTCTTTTCGGAAAATGAAAACTAAATCATTTCGTTGCTGCAGGTGAAAGCGCTGGAAGGGTACGGAGAGTTAGAAAAGCTGCAAACCTTGAAAGAAGATCAGGGAGAGCTGTCTAGTGCTGATGAGAAGAGATACCGGACTTTGCGGAAACAAGCTGAACGAGAGCTGCTCCAGGTTGGTTGGGGTCGAAGATTTCTGTAAAGCTCCTGCTTTGTTGTACTGTCTTAAACACTGGAACTGGGTGTTCTCTTTTTTCAAATTGTTTTACTCTGTAATAGTTTACTTTGTAATAGTTTACATTCATAGGGTTTGCCCGCCGCAACGTAGTTTACCCCAAGTAATCACATGTTATTTTATCGAATACTCACAGAACGCCGATGTGATCTGCTGCACGTGCGTGGGTGCGGGAGATCCCAGGTTGGCCAAACTGCGGTTCAGGACAATACTGATTGACGAGAGTACCCAGGCTACTGAGCCAGAGTGTATGGTCCCTATTGTACTCGGTGCTAAGCAGGTAAGATCCATCATCCAACCTTCCCAACTTAAAATTAACATTTAACTAATTTCTCATTTCTCAAGTATCCTTCGCTTATTTTTGTTTAACTTAGTTTTTTTCGTGCTAAACATAATACTTTAAATAAGAAAAACTTAAAACTGTTCCTACCCCCAGGTTATCTTAGTGGGTGATCACTGTCAGCTCGGTCCGGTAGTAATGTGCAAGAAGGCTGCCCGGGCTGGCTTAGCTCAGTCCCTCTTCGAGCGTCTCATCATCCTGGGCATTCGTCCTATCCGCTTACAGGTACAGAAAACAGAGATATTCAGTCTCTATTCAAGAAAATGTTGTTTTAAATGTTAAAATCGTTTGTCTTGAGATTGCCTCTGGCCGCTCTTAACTAAAACTTCAAACTTAAGATTGCAGTCAATATTCTATGTACTAGACAGTTCATGTGCAGGTCCAGTACAGGATGCACCCGTCCCTGTCCCAGTTCCCCAGTGACATATTCTACGACGGTACTCTACAAAATGGTGTGACAAACGCTGAGCGAGGTCCCAGCAACATTGATTTTCCCTGGCCGATACCAGACAAACCTATGTTCTTCTGGGTCACTACAGGTCGGTTACAAAAATAAATAAACGCGTATCATTTTGATACTGTAACTCAGTAAATACATAAGATCGTGTCAAATAACATTGAGCTCCGCTTCGAGGAGCCCGATTAGAAATTAATCCCCACCAAAAAATGAGTTGAGCTGCAAGTTCTAAACAAATCAAACTTCCAGGGCAAGAAGAGATATCATCCTCCGGCACTTCCTACTTGAACCGAACTGAAGCTGCGAATGTGGAGAAGATTGTGACCCGACTGATGAAGTGTGGAGTTAAGCCAGATCAGATCGGTGTCATCACTCCCTACGAGGGACAGAGAGCCTATGTCGTCCAGTACATGCAGTACCACGGCAGTATGCACGCCAATCTTTATCAGGTGGGCAGACTGATGTTGAAACTTTTCTTGTACTTTTCTTTAAATTTCAAAATCGTTTTCACCATGTCATTAAATCAGTTTGTGCAGTATTTCAAGCCGCTGATATATTTGTAAACATTTAAGTAACTGTGTGATGTTTCAGGAACTGGAAGTTGCCAGCGTAGATGCGTTCCAGGGACGAGAGAAAGATTTCATTATCCTGAGTTGTGTTCGTGCTAACGAGCACCAAGGTATCGGCTTCCTCAACGATCCTCGGCGTTTGAACGTCGCTCTGACCCGAGCAAAGCACGGCGTGATCATTATTGGTAATCCCAAGGTCTTGGCCAAGCAGGCTCTGTGGCACAGACTTTTGGGGCATTTCAAGGACGCTGATCTGCTCGTTGAGGGACCTCTTAACAACCTTAAGAGTTGTCTGATGAGTTTTAGTAAACCGAAGAAACCGCTAATCAACAAGGAAAACCCTGGTGCTAGCTTCATGAGAACTGCGATGTACGATGCAAGAGAGGTTAGCTTTTACCCTTATTTTCGTGAACTACTTTGTAATTGCATGGACCTTTAGAGTACAGCACACCGAGACACTCGACAGCTTTTCTTGTTTGAATTTGATTTATTTTGAGCCCATCATATTTCCAGGTGTTCATGTCAAGTGCTACGTATGAGCGCATGCCTGGGGCAGCACCCGGTATCGATATGTACCGGGACGACTACTACAAGCCCCACGATCAGATGGGCTACATCAACAGTGCTCCAAATCCCTCTCTGCCTACAAACGTGCCTATTCCGGTAGGCATGTTCATGGCAGCCCCTCCTCCTCCCCATAGGAATTACTACCCTGGCACTAACCGCAGGAACAAAAATACCAACTTTAACAATGACATGAATCAGGTATTTTAATACTAGCATTTCCAGTTATGGTTTACGTAAAAAGCATGTTGAAGAATCCATCGAATCGCAAGATTAATTAATACAAAATACTTTAACGAGTATGTATTACAGGTGTACAGTGGATACGGAGGCTACACGGGCTCAGCTCCCCTGACCCAGCCTCTCATGTCTCAACAGAGCATGTCTCAACCACTCTCTCAACTGGAACTCTCCCAGGACACGTTAGTTCTTTAAATACTTTCTAAACCGAGATGCTGCTGCATCGTTAGCTTGATGAAAGGAACATGGTGTAGTGGTGAAACTGTTCTCCACCCTCTTCCCGCAATTCTTTGAGCTAAGACTAGGTTATAGGTATAGCAGCTAAGAGCATTTTGCAGTTAAAATTTTTTTAACAAAATGACCTATAAAAGGGTGAATTGAATTAGGCTGTCGCTTATTTGTTATTAAAAAAAACAAATTTTCAAAAGCTACACTTTGTTTAACCTCCCCTGTTTTCAGATACGTTCTTGAAGAGTTCAAGTCCCAGCCGGGAGATGGCCTGCTGTCCCAGGACTCAACATTCCAGGCTGACAGACCGGGATTCGTTTAGCGTGAGACGCGAGACTTATGCAAACTAGCATACGCAACTATCACACCTGATACTTCTTTTTCAAGAGACAGTCCCCGTCATATTGTCGCTGTTATACGGGCCTCCCTCCCCGCCTTGTGCGAGACACGCGCGAGCGTGTGACGTCACAACACGTGACGACACGTGCTCGCGCACTTGCCTTGTGCACGTGTACATGCCTCCATGGCAATGCACGTGGGATGTGTCACGTGACTCCCGACACCAGA
This sequence comes from Mnemiopsis leidyi, assembly GCA_000226015.1. Classification (NCBI taxonomy): domain Eukaryota; kingdom Metazoa; phylum Ctenophora; class Tentaculata; order Lobata; family Bolinopsidae; genus Mnemiopsis; species Mnemiopsis leidyi. The sequence continues at coordinate 94,149 of JH152739.1, read as the reverse complement.
TCACGTGATCACGAAAGCCGAATTACTGAGGAGCGATAATGAAATATCCCAAGCAGAAAAGAAGATCAGTGATTTATTGCGATGTGAAGAAAGCAGAATTATTCTCTCCGAGTCTCTTTTGAAGTCGTCTTTTGGAGTTGGTCCTTCGGGTGGTGATTTTTAAAACAAAACTTTTTTCCAAAGAAAAGTTTGGTGTTTGATCTTTCGAAAATTAGTATTTTGAGGGTCATAGTTTTAATTCGGAGTGCCATTTGAATATTGTAAGAAAAACACCAGCCTTTTCACGGTCAAGACTGTAGCGAAAAACCGTAGATTTATTCTCAGAGACAGAACTTTAATTTATTGTCAAAGTATAATTTAATAGGGTCGGGGAAACTCGACCAGCACAGTTGACAGTGATGTGTGGTAATAGCGAAACAATCGCGGTATATAATTGCCCTTCATTGATTGATTTGGGCGTTGAAACCGTCGTTATGTCTTCAACATGCATGATTAGCTTTTTGATAACCACTTAGTAGTTCAACCACTGAAGCGGCAACTTTTCAGCATTGTCCCTGGGTCCTTCTCTAAAGATCGATTATTTTTTTGAATATCATTGTTTTATTTGTTTACCAAAGTTACGTCCGTGTTTTGACCGGTTAGTCGCGTCCCGGTGCTCTCTTTCAAATGTTTACAGACCAGTTAACGGACCACGTGATGCTCTTCGGATCAAAGAAATTTGTTTCCAAACGCATTGTTTCCCAGGTTAGCCCCCTCTGACCTGTCGAGCACACGCTCGCCCGGCCTGCCAACCAATTATTAGAAAGTTAGTGCAGAACAATGGGGCTAAGTTACTCACTGCTGCGAGGTGGCGCAGGATGAGTACTCAGTCTTTGAAACACAGCTGGCAATTAGAGAAAAGCGATATTTTAACACATTGTTCATGCAGGCGGCAGATGTCCAGCCCTTTCAAGCTGTTTGACTGTTATGATTTCTAATCATTTTTAGTGGGTACCAGAAGCACTAATAAGGGACCGGTGACTGGTGAAATGCGGACTGTCCGTACACTTCAGCAACACCTGTGTCCGGGATTACAAAAGTCACATGATCATCGGATAATGGCTATTTAAACTAACCAACTCAACTTGATGGTTTGTAAACTCTTGTGGTATTTTTCTTCCTAACTTTTTTACTTTCGACTTATCTTTTCGCTAATAGTTAATATCAGTATCGTCTAGTCTGTAACTTGCCACCTCTTAACAGCTACATTTTAGAGTTAATGCTCCCTGCTGAACTTGATTCAGCAGTAGTTAATAAAGCGTCTGATTGAGCCAAACATTTTATTTATGTTTTTTTTGCTATGCTCTAGACTCCACTCTTATACCACATTGCACAACTCCCTAACCGGTACTTAACTTTCAGGATGAATATAGAAGATCTTCTCTCAACTCGACCCTCGTCCAGAGTTCCTATACCAGATACTACAAGTACAACCTTTCCTCCTAATTTCGTAAAACATGAAAGGTTGGGTAGTGTCGGTACGGTGGTCGTGGAGACGGACCAGTTTTCTACCAAGAAGCAGCCCCGTATATCGTCTAATGCTGGCAGAGAGCCGGACCCTTCCTTTGTATGTTCGTCTAGTATTTCCAAGGTAAGTGGGAGGCAGGCGGCGTATTTATACATAATTTTCCAAAAACCAATAAATTGGTTGCTCCCTTTGACCGGGGAGAGTCTCTTGGCTGTTCTCTTTTAAAATAAACTGATATTCCGATTAAGCCCGGGGTAGCAATTAACGTTAACTCCGTCAACTTTCTCTCGGTCGCTTGCTTTTGAGTTTTTATGGCTACGCGTAGGTAGGTTTTTTACCTCAAGCTACTTTGCACTCGTTAATGTTTGATTTTAAAAGTATTTATATTTCTATCTTACAAATCTTCATCTGTCATCT
>JH152739.1:71324-86316 GCA_000226015.1 Mnemiopsis leidyi | reverse complement strand
ACCACTGTGTCCTTGTCCGAGTCTACTCAGAGAAAACAAGAAATTTTGAACAATCAAATCACAAGTCATTACGCTTCAACTTCATAGCGGCAGGGGAGAACTCTCATGTTTTGCAAAAAATGTAATGGAAATGGATTTTATTAAGAATATATCCTGTTTTTCTTTACAACTTCCTCGACTCTCGCAGCTCAAACTTGAAGTTGAACGTTTCGTTAGACCGAGACCAGAGACGGATATAATCTCGTCAACGGGTTGTACGGCAGCGCGCACCCTCCTGTCATTTTATTGTAGGTTGATAACCTACTGTCGCGGCCATCACGCGCTGTCACGCATTTCTGGCCTGGCGAAGAAGAAATTCTAGACGCGCATCGCCCGTTGAGTCATTTTATTCAGACAAAGTCAGACAAGTCAACGGGTTACCAGTTGCCAAACACGTAAATCCCTGTGCGAGCGCAGCCAAGCGGGAATTTTGTCTGCCTTTGTCCGACCCTAATTCGAAGCGAATATGGGAATAAAATGACAGGAGGGTGCGCGCTGCCGTACAAGAGAAATTAGGACAGGCTTGTCGACATAATATCCGTCTACCGTTCTTACGGAGAGCAGCAAAGCTGCAAGCCGCGTGCGAGTCGGGTAACACTAACACCTCGACAAGTACGGGCGCTCGGCCTAAAAGCCTTGTCTGGATTTGTCCGACCCTCTATTCGAAGTGAAAAATTTGTCGAGGTGTTACCCGACCCGCGCGCGGCTCGCAGTTTGCTGCTCTCCGTAAAAACGGTAGACGGATATAATGTCGACAAGCCTGTCCTAATTTCTCGCTTCGCGATATCATCTCGTCAATGAAAAATAAAACTTCGAGAATAAAATTAGGCGAGAATAAGAATGTCAAGACCTAGGGAGGGTGACTTGTTTGATTTTGTCCGACCCTCATTGCTCATTCGAAGCGAATAGAGGGAATTAAATTTAATGACAGGATCACAGGAGGGTGCGCGCTGCCGTTCAAGCGCTTGATCTGCTACGCGGCTGTCTCCGCAAACGCACGCGTTCACTTGCTTACTCCAACAAATTTGTTAATCTAATGTCTAAGCTTTACGGAATGGCTTTGTTTTGTACAGCAGCGCGCACCCTCCCGTCATTTTATTCTCCTCTTTTCGCTTCGAATGAGGGTCGGACAAAGTCAGACAAACTTTGTTTATCAATGAGTTGTAAGTGCGCGCAATATTGAATATATGCTCGCCGCGCGCTGGGAACAGGCTGCAAACTAGGGCTCCAATTTGCGCGTAGTGTCGAGAAAAAGTAATTTCGCGTTGGAAAAAGTTGAGTATTTCGATCTGATCACAGCACGCTCAACTCATGTTTTTTGTAGTCACGTGTCCAAGTTGTTCGCGTTGTGTTTCGTGACGTCAATTGAAAGGGGTTCATGTGGGTGTAACTCTTTTCTTCAGTAGTTGTTGTTTGTTTTTGTAGGATGTCTGATAATTGCTGACCATCTGGCACAACTGTGCAAAAGATTAGAATCGCCTTCTGCCATGATCTGTATATTCTCCAGCTCATCTAATTGTTAAGCTCCATCAAACCCCGAACACCCAACATACGCACATCAAAATCCAGCTGCTCCTTTTCTTGTTTGCTGCCAGAAGTTCCCACTAATTTTTGCGAAAATGTCGCAAACCCTCACCAAAAAGGGTGTCCAGATCACCTCTCCTCCTGTCATCAAATCAACGGAACTCGTTTCAAAACTGGTCAGTGCAGGTCTGGCTGCTTGTGTCGCTGAAGCTATCACCCTCCCCATGGATACCGCCAAAATTAAACTCCAGGTTCGTTTTTCTTATTCAACTTGCACCATGAACTCATTTATGTTGCCTTCCTTTTTGTTTTTGCAAATCGCCACAAAACCTGCCACAATGTCTCTTATTTCAGGTGGAAGGAGGTACTCTAATGTCGACCATGCGAACCATAGCAGCAGCAGACGGGATGAAAGGTTTCTTCAGAGGGCTTGTACCTGGACTACACCGACAGTTAGGTTTCTGTACGATCAGATTGGGGCTTTACGACACCACCAAGGATTTCTACATGAAAGTAAGAGCCTCGCCGGCTTAGATTCTTGGGAAGATTTTATTCGCTCATATTTAAGTTATCGCGATGACGCCAGAAATGTGAAGAAACCAAACCTTATTAAACACATTTACAGAACACACCTCTTAATGAAGGACTACCGCTGAGGTTTGCCGCTGGTATCTCTACAGCTGTAGCTGCTGTCTGTATAGCACAACCTACTGAGGTACTTACTTGTACGCTTCGTGTATCAAATAGTGGCATACTTTCTCACAATCTTTTCTCTTTATCAGATCTTCTACTAGATAAAACTCATGAATAAGATATATTATTCCCTGTTATTAAATTTCTGCCATTAAATTGCAATAAAGTTTGACACATTTCTGATGGAAAGTCAATGGCAAACTGACAACTATTTCCAAATAACCAGGTTGTGAAGATTAGAATGCAAGCTGCCAAGTCTGGTACAGTACGGTACAGCGGCACACTGGCTGCTTACTACAAGATCGCTGTTACCGAGGGAACCAAAGGTCTCTGGTCTGGCCTGGGCCCAAACATCACCAGGTTTGCTTTTTGAGAAGTCGAACTTCCACTTTCACCGATATCGATAATGGTTTTCTTTTTTCGTTTATTAGATTACAGGGTGGCAGACCGGTACCAATGCAGGTATATTCTTTAAAACAGCTTAGGGCGGTCAGATAAGAACCTGCATTAGTCTAATCGGGAGGTGTGTCGTGCTCCTTAATAATATGTGCAGTTAATATTACTTTGCAGACACTACCTCCAAGGTATTGTCACTAATTCCCGGGTTATTGAATAACTGCTTTAAAGATTTATCTAATTTTTCTGTCTCTTTCAAATGGCAAATGCGTATAGAATGTCGGTAAAATAAAGTCCTTATATTTGCATTATTATTAGTATTACTTATATCTTTAAGTTATGTGACCTTGGATTGTCCTAGATCGACTAAAATGGTTGAGTCGGTTCTCCAAAATCCCATCACCTGGTCGTAAGACAAATTGACCTATTTTTAGACTTGACAACATTGCGCATTTGCCAATATGTCTGTACACAGAAAATTTCAACACATTAAAGCTAAATCTCAAACTTGTAACAATGTAAAGAATGTTAACTTAGTACTTTTCGACTGTATTGCAGTTCACACTTGAGTACGTGTATTAACATTAATGATTAATATTTAGTCCAATTGAAAACGTGCGGTGTATACAATAATGTGATAATTTTAGTGCATCTATTAATAGTCCACACGCAATACACATTACAATACACATTACACACCTGTCTTATAAACGACTATAGATCCTCACATGTATGCTGTAATAACCATTACACAGTAATTACTGTAATTGGTACAACCTAACAATTATTTTCCTTGTTTCACCCTGCACAGAATGTATTTGGATGCGAAGTTTAATAAATTGCCCAAAACTGAGGAAACAAAAGTGTGATTTTATGAAGATACTGTTCTGAAGATACCGTACAATGTACACTATCTTCAATCCGTTTATGATGCCAACATATTTTAGATAAATCGAAGTTTCACTCGAAATCTACACTGATGTCAGAACTCAAAAGCAAAAACCAATATAAGAAGTCGACGTAAAAACAGTTTAAGCATACCTTCAGAAAACAATGGTTTCGTTTTGAATAATCGAGAATATATTTCAAATGTCATTATAAATTCCACCCAAGTCCCCAACAGATTCGGTTCTTATTTCACTCCTATGCTTCATCCCCTTTCTCGTCCTGCTCCTCAATAGCATTATCAGGAGTCGTTGCTGCCGGAAAGGAAACATATTCCGATACTTTCTGTGTCTCCTCCTGGTTCTCCTCCACCTTCACCTCGACCAGCGGCACACCGTCCTCCGCTAACACAGGATAGTCTGCCGTGCTGTAAGCTCGGAGGAGGAACGGGAAGATGGCCGCAGCTTGTACGATAACGATAAAATAGCACCACATGTGAACACGTAGTTCTCCAGATATAGCCCCTGCAGTCAGGTCCACCCCGCTCTCACCGACCAGTGTCTTGGTGAGGAGGCTAACCAGCAGTTCCTCTATCTTAGCTACTGTTACGAAGGCTTTGTAGAGGACGAACTTCCTGAAGATACTGTAATGTTTGAGTCTCTCTTCAGCTGCGTGATAGATACCTCCTAGTCCGTATATAGCCAGGAGGAGGGAGAGGAGTGCGAAACCGTGGAAGTAGTGAGAGTAGGTCTCTTCGATCAGGGCTGCTGGGTGGGCGTGACTGTCATCTATTCCTGAAGGAGGTTTTGTTTTAGTGTGCACTCATGTGGAATGTGCACAATAATATCAAAGTTTTGCAGGACAGTCCACTAGGGGAAAAGGTGCTTGATTAGACTCTAGACTAGAGTTACAAATACATTTGTAGGTTTTTACCTATGAGAAGATCAATGTATCCGAGAACAAGTTGATAAACGAAGAGCTGCAGAATGAACCCCTCGTGAACAATCATGTACTTCTTAGAAAACTTGATGTGAGGCAGACAGACCAGGCAACACAGAGGGGGGTTGGAGAGAGCCACGTGATGTCCTTTCAGAGCCGTTACTGTTTTCTTCTTACCTGAAATGTGTTGGTTAAGAGTAAGTGTTTGGAGTTTGAAGAGAATGTCAGGACTCAAAGGATACTTCGTGTGAATACAATTACGATAAGTGTAAAGTGTGTGAATACATCTACAATAAGTGTAAAGTGTGTAAATACAAGTACAATAAGTGTAAAGTACAAGTACGAGTGTGGAGGACGATCAGTGTAAAATACCTCCCATGTAAACCATGAGTAGTCTGAGGAAGAAGACCAGAGATATAGCCTCGTAGGTCTCCGCTATAAACGTCACCTTCGCCATCGCTTTAGGTACTATGATACCTGACAAACGTGCCGTGAAGTAGGGGGATTCCTTTGCTAGTTTAATCGGAAATAGTGCAGTCCTTTTTCAGATTAATCTAACAAACTACACTTTGTCAGTCACTAGTCACCACTCTTACTCCAGACATGGTCATGATTTCCGCTAGGATTATTATCCCAGTGATATGTTCAAGACATGATAGTTAAACCTTAGCTAAACCTGCCACAGTTTATCATTTCCCAATATTCAAATTATCCCAAACTAAAACCGGTACGTACCAGAGTAGTACATGACAGTGTACACGGGGAAAGTGAGGATGATCCCCAGCGTACAGAGTCCCTGCATGGTGTGTTTTGTCACGTACCTCCGGTGTTCGTTCAACGCTCGTACAAACAGGACTGGGAGACAGAGCACGTCAGCAGAATCTCTGGTATGATACCAGTATGGTATGATACCATTATTTTGGAAATCAGAGTTGCAAGATTGATCGTTTTACTAATGTGAGCAGTGCGATGGCTGAGCTTGACTTTAACTTTACTTTACTGAATTTTCAGCCTGTCTGCTGCCGACAAAAGAACTTACCAATAACTACAATGCAGATGATGAGGGAGAGAACGAGGATGGGGATGTATTCCGGCGGTGCTCCATCTCGTATTATGTCAGATATTGAGGGTGTTTCCAGTTCAGCTGGGTTGATTAGTTGCTACTTTGTTATCGAGAAACTTAAGTGGTCATCGCATAATGCATATAATGCATATGAAAGTTATTGAAATGATACTCGAAGCTCTAACACACAACAAACTGATATAACCTGAGTTGTGTTGTACTAATATCACATACCTTTTTCCAGCTCTTTAACTTTACTCTCACCCCCAGTCTGCTCCTCAGCTGTTTCATACATGTCACCTTACTCTAGACAAATTTAGCGGTGTAATCGATTTGAAAAGATGACATAATCGTACAGCAAAATATAGAGCCAGCATCTGACAAGTGTAATTAAAATTCTAAACAAAACTACAAGTAGCAGTTACTAAAATAATCTAATAAAACCTAGTAAGCAGACTGAGCAGTAAGCACTACACTAATATACGTTATGACAGATAATAGTGTCGCAGTTCGTACTCTATCGGGCCACACTAACCCCCTCACTACGTCCGGGCGTTATCGTGTACGGCCCTCAGAGTACTAGACTATTATTGCGTTTACAGCGGTTACAGCTTGTAGCTGCTATTGTGCACCATCAAACACTGGACTGTGGACATGGTACGAAATGTATGCAGTTTATACATGAGCGCTTCCTTGGAAACACTTGGAAACTCCTGTAGACTCTCCTGGGAGAAGCAGTCACGTGCTTAAACTTGTTAGATAAATTGTGCCGTGCATCCTATAACTTCAACTATCATTATAGCTATGCACACTTCAGTTGCTACATACATTTCCAGCTAATAGTAATACCGCTATATATCTAGACCGCACTGGCTACATAACAGAAAGAGCAAGGTAATCTTAACCTCTCTTTCTTCACATCTCCTTCCTTAACTTAAAAAGCAAAACCGGTATATTATAAGTTCAACAGTCAAGAAGAGTATAACAAAACCACTATTGAACCTATATTTTAATGCTACTCGTGAACGATTATGCGATCATTCAGTAAAGAAGGTATGATAAACAAGATGGATGTAATTTGTTTAGTGGTACAAACCAGAGTTCATTAAAATACTATTAAATCTCATCTTTGTGAAACGAAAGTATTGCATGAACTAAACTGCAGAACATGTGCAGAACTATGCAAATCTTCGCAAAACCACTATGTCTCAAACAGACGCCTCAATAATCCAATTAAATGCATCTATACCATACAGTTACCACCATGCCTCTATCGAACTTAGATGTATATGTATATTTATGTAAGCTGAAGGAAAAGTAAGAGCAATTTGTTGTGGACAATTGTGGTATCATAATGGGCGCCAAATTGGCCAGACAATATGTGGATATTAGTCAAGTCAAACATCTTATTACTCAAAAGCAGATCTGTTTAAAACTTGACTTCGCATTTTTTGGCCGTTGACTAAAGAGATAGCTGTATAGAAAAAAACGCTATTAAAAATCTGAAACAAAAACCGACTCGTTGTCAAGAAGGCATAGAGGAATCTTCAAAAAATTTTCAACGCCGTTTCAAATCGTATTTTTTGAATTCTTAGAATCTTATGTCTTCACCACGCATCATAGTATTATGTTGTTTCGTTCCCTCTACGAGCCATCAGCTATTGGGACTTTTTTAATCAAGTTTTTCGAGTAGATTTGAGAAGAGATATAGGGGCAAAGAAGTTGGTGGATTATTTAAAAGATTGGCAAAAAATGTAATTTCTCTGAGAGTTAAGACAAAAAACCTTGTGTACCGTTACTTCGTGACATGTTCTCTAACTAAAAGTAGAACAGAAAAATACTGAAATGAGCTTAAAGAAATCTGCAAACATTTTGCAAAGATATTTTGATATTTTTATGTCCTCTTCAATCGTTTGTTTTCACTTCGCATTGAAACGATTCTTCCTTCCTGCTGTACGGACTTTTTCCAATAAAAGGATTCATGAAGTTTTGAGAAACAATGTCAATTTACATCAGTGAAGAATGCTGGTGCACATTTCAAAATTTGAATTGTCGAGAGAGTTTAGACACAAATACAGACCGGGAATCAGACTACTGTACATTGTACAACGCACTACTAACTACAGTTTCTTTACACAAATTTTACGACAAATTGTCAAGGTATTGTATTACCTGTCACTTGTAGAAATTGAGAGATAAGCAGATGGTATCACGGCAGTGAGAAGAAATAGATCACGTCATGGCTATGGACATTAAATGAGGACAAATTTAAGATTTAGTCTTATTCTTCTACTTCCCAATACAATATTATGAGACATGAGTAGAAGTTAATTTTCTGACATAAGCTAAGCTGTCTGCTGGACAAGCTAAGCCGTATTGAAAACATTTTCAAGTTTAAATTCCGACCAAAAAAGCTAAATTCTTCCACACAGAGTGAAATTAATCCACCCTACTCCCCAGACTGTCGATATGCAACATCGGAGAGGTAGTCACCTACGACACGGTGAAAACGTCCATACTCCGGCGAGGTTGGATGGAAGACGCGTTTCCGCTCCACTTCACCAGTGCAGTGTGTGCCGGCTTCGTTACCACTACTCTTACTTCTCCTGTTGACGTTGTCAAGACAAGATACGTGAACAGCAGCCCTGGGGAGTATAGGAGTGCGGTGCAGTGTGCTAGAGTTCTCGCTCGAGAGGGGGGGTTCAAGATCTTCTATAAAGGGTAAGTCTGAGAGGGGGGTTTCAAGATCTTCTATAAAGGGTAGGTCTGAGAGGGGGGGTTTCAAGATCTTCTATAAAGGGTAGGTCTGAGAGGGGGGTTTCAAGATCTTCTATAAAGGGTAAGTCTGAGAGGGGGATTTCAAGATCTTCTATAAAGGGTAGGTCTGAGAGGGGGGTTTAAAGATCTTCAATAAAGGGCAGGTCTGAGAGGGGGTTCCAAGATCATCTATAAATGCTAGAATTAAATGGGATTCATCTATTGTAACTAATAACTTTTTAACTGATAATTTAGTAACTATTAACATAAGTTTATTAAATCTTCGTTTCCTTTACGAAAATAGTAGGTTTAAGAAATTCGTTCATTTGTCGTACGTGTTATCCAACCCACAATAGCTAATGCTGGACAATTCATGTTTAATGTTTATTTAACCAACACAATTATTCGAATGAAAAAGAAATTTCTCGAACGTTATTTCTATGCGGAAAGAACGCCGTTGGGCCTGCCTTGTGAATGTTAGACATCATGTACACTTTTTACACATCCCCTATCTAATTAGGCGTCTACATATTAGATTACCTACCGGAGAACCGCAAAATTTTCTGTTCGGGGATTTGTTGCAGTCACGTATATCTTTACGTTTAAAGGTAAAAACGTTTCTGCAGTCTGCACCATCATAGTTAAACCAATTTGAGTTTTGCAGCAAGTCGCAAAATCTATGAAAATCGCGTAAACAAAGAACTAGAATTCTAAATCATATTGACCAAAGCATTATGCAGAACAGATAGTTACTAATTGTTGATAACCGTAAGCTTCAGTTATCGTGGCTACAGTTTTTGTTTATAAAATTCATACCAAATAATCTTTATCAGCATCTATATCATTTATATACATGGATAATACACATATTGCACGAGAAGTTTTCCATGTTCATAGTCTACAGTTAACCGGGGGACAGGGAAGGCCATAATTACGTAAATTTACCCTATATTTTTTCTAAAACTTCTCTTATTCAACCAGTTTTCTTGGATTTTCTTAGTACATTTGAGCAAAAGATGGATATTTTATGGTTAGGGAGCCGGGATGGGGTTTTAGCCATGATTTTGCTTGTTGTGAGTAAAGAAAGGCGAAAAATGTCAAAATTGATATCAATATGTAAACAACCTCATTGGAACAGTGCCAGAGTACTTTAAATCCTGCAAAAACGCTTCCCTTTAATCAACATTTTTAATAACATTTGATCTTAGACTCATCGCAAATTTGCAAGATCCATTGCCAAAGAAAATTCAATTTCTCTAGCACCTCCGATATAATTTTATCTCCACATCGCTTGTCTGACCTTGAGCTGAAACAAATCGTACGTATATAAATATTTTAGAGAGTTTATATTTCCGTCTGGTGATAATTTCTCTATGTCCGACTATTCATGTTCTAAATTGTGTGGGTCGTGGAAATTCAACCTTTAAGTTTGATATTATGATATCACATTGCACACCTGGGGAACCAGGCATAGCGGTTATCCGTACGTAAGACTAATGATACAATGGGGCCGGGAAGGGGTATTAGTGACGCAGATATTAGTGACGTTTTGTGCTCAGTCCAACTGACACAAAGCAATGCCACCAGATATTAGCTTAGCCTGAAGGGTGCATCAAAAATTAGGCTTTAAATTTTAGTTGACTCAATTTAAACGTTGATTTATTGAATTTTAAGCTCCTTTCTGTTTTGAATAAGATTATGTGGGAGTTGAAATAAAATTAGAAATAGGTTTACTGAAAATTTATGACAAATTATCCGTTGCAGGTGCGTGCCAAGCTTCTTCAGAATAACTGGTTGGAATCTGATCATGTTCATGTCGTACGAGCAGCTCCGCAAGGTGGTCAGCAAGAAGTTGAAGGGTTACTAAACTGGAATTTGTAAATTTTTGTGAGGGACAGTTCCAGCGTTCTACCGACTCATGATGTCTTCTTTGCTTGATGTCTTGTGGGAAGCAGGGTAACATGTTTTGCTTTTAAACGGCAGGGAGATGGGACTTCTTATGTGAACGTTATCTTTTAAATTAGTGTGAAAGGTAGTTTTTAAATTTTTAGTACTTACGTTATGGTAAGCAGTTATTTAATGAGAACTATTTGGACGAAAATTTAGTGAAGTTGGCATGATATTAGATGACACAAATTGGCATTGAAGCAAGATGGAACAATGTAACTACTTACTGATCAGACTTGACAAAGCAGAATTGTGCAGATAAGAGAGAATCTAAACTCAGTTTTATCAGAGATAAGACATTTCTCGCCACAGTACCACTTTCTAAGTGGCACAGTGTCCTGGTGCTTATGTATCACCAGGAGCGAGGATATACTGTAAACCATAATCATATTTTATTGATTTTTAGATGAATTATTTTAAGTGAAATATTTTTTGTAATCTATCAAAAATTTCCTTTAGGAAGAGTGCGCTCCAGGCAATTTACATCGCACTGCTTGTTCAATAATAATTGTGCTCCGGACAGATTTAAAATGTCTACATTTTTAGAATGTTCACTTTCAATTCTAGAAATTTATATGATTGTTAAAAGATAGGTGGCCGAAAATTATTTTATTGGCTCAGTAGCTCTTATTTCCGGTATATAATGGAGTAGCACGACCGATTTTTATAAGAGAATTGTAGATTAAGTGAAGTTAAGTTTCTTCTGGATCAGATGCAGCTGACGGCGTGCATGCTTGACATGAAATGTACATGTAGTTTTAACATACATATCAGTAGTATATACACACATCGGAAGTGCTGACTTCCACGCAATGTTTTATCATTTCAGTCTTGTGATGTTGTATTGATTTAACATTTTGTGGTTTAACGAGCGTAACTTATTGTTCATTGTCTATTGTAGTTTATGGATGATTCAAGAGATAGCAAACATTTAGGGAAAGTATTCGAATAAACTATCTCTATACAAAATAACAAACAAAATCCCAGAAATAACCGTCTTTGCACAGCTTTGGAGAATGAAAAAACTCAGCATTAATATTATTTCTCAAAAAACGAGCACCAGCAGCGTTAAGCGTTAATATTTAACAGTGGCCTACTTTATTACAGAATTCACAATTACATACATTATTTAAAAAGTTCGAAATAAACAATACAATTTTCCAAATCAAACAACTAAAAGTCTTCGTTTACCACAACTTACAAGTCTACGAAGTTTCTCCTCCAAATATAAGTCCACATTTAACCCCAAATAAGTTATTAGTTATATGCTGAACCTTATTTGCCCCACTCTATAGCAAAAGTAGGCTGATCCATCATGGGCGGGGCATCCAAACCCAGGACGTCCCCGGTTGCTAGGTGATGTTCTCTGAGAGGGCTGATGTACGCCTCGTACTCTCTCTTCAACTCTACTTCGGAGTCTAATACTTCAGTCTGGAGGATAGAGAGGATTTACATGTGTAGTCTGGAGATATCAAGTGGAGGATTGGTTTGGAAGTGAAATATTGTGTTGTCTTGAGGGGCAGTGTGGAAGTGAGATATTGTGTTGTCTTGAGGGGCGGTGTGGAAGTGAGATATTGTGTTGTCTTGAGAGGCGGTGTCGAAGTGAGATAATGTGTTGCCTTGAAGGGAGGTGTGGAAGTGAGATATTTTGTTGTCTTGAGGGGCGGTGTGGAAGTGAGATATTGTGTTGTCTTGAGGGGTGGTGTGGAAGCGAGATATTGTGTTGTCCTAAGGTGCAATGATGAGTGAAGTTTGTGTATCTGAACAATAGATAGACGTCAACAAGCAGTTCAACACTACGTAGAACATGTATTGTTTGAGACAGTTTATTGTTAACTTCTATTAGGGTAGGGCTTGCAATGTACTACACTATTTGCTAACTGCAGCACGTACGTGAATTTAACATGTTGAACAGTCATTTGTGTGGATAATTCCAGCCGACTACCAGAATACTGGTGTTAAGTTTCCGCAGTAATTTCAAGTACTGTGAGTGAATTTGGGCGTAAAGTTTAACTTTATACTTTAAATCTAATTTTCCTTATGATAGGAATCGTTTTTATGAAGACTAAAGTACGATTTGTTGAGCACATACTGACATTTCAAACACCTAGTATTCAATATTGTATACAATTTGTTTTGGTGATAGGTTAACTTTAAACTAGGACACACCTCGTTCATGTTGTTCTTCGGGAGGTTTGTGGTTTTTCTGGTACATCCTTTGCCTGAAATGTTTTATTTACTTCAAAAGGAAGTGGCACAGCTTTCGGAATAATTCGACACAGCTGTGTAACAGAAATGTTGAGTACTGAGCGCTTCTATCTCAGCACATGAAGTTTGTTGGATTCCGTGATAATGAGGCTGTAAGAAACGTACATAATTTAATTTGTTTGCCTCACATTAGCTGTTGATCACGCGACTACGCTGTTTGGTGAGCCGATATCACCACAGTGTCACGCAGACGGACGAAGGAAAAACTTTGCCGCGCGCGCGGAGAAAATATACTGTGGAGACATGTTCTAGCGCATGCTCGCGACGTTTAAACCATGTGTTTACTGGTTAAATCTTTCCTTAAGTTCACTGAAAGTTGATCTTGGTTTATTCAACATCAGTTAAAACTAACTTTCAGGTACCCACGGTTTATGATATAATTGGAATCGAATCAAGACTCATCCGCACCATTAGGAGCCCGCTGAAATCATCCTTAAATAGAAGAAAAACTTACTGGCAAACAAAGGCCATATAGCGTCGTCAGAGGAGGCGTAGTAAACAGGGGTATTCCCGTATTTGTCCTCGGCCTCTAAGTCACTTCCAGCCTCCAATAGAAGATGTGCTATCTTGCCATGGCCTTGGAATGCAGCTGCATGCAGAGGTGTCATACCGCTTCCGATGTTAGCTAGGTTCACGTCCGCTCTGTAACACTAACGGCTGAGCATTAGAAACATACTGTATTGAGGCAGTATGTTAATGGCAGGGAATGCATGTTGAATTCAAAAACACAAAATTTGAACATGAATATATTATGATCTGAACGAGTATGTGCATAAACGAGGAAACAAAGCAAAACTGTGAACAAAGTAAAACTGAGAACCCAGTCATGTTGACTGTTTTATTTCGTCTCTCCAACCAAACCAAAAGAAGGAAAACTGTAAGCATACTAATAACATCATTCTAAATACCCGAAATTGAGGAGAGCTTTGACAATGTCAGATTTTCCCCAGAAAGCAGCGAGACATATTGGAGTAAAGCCATCCTCACTGTACTGGTTGGGGTTTTCTCCACTGTCCAACATACTTAGCGCACTCTGAAACAACGGGGATTGTGTAACTGTTAAAAACACAAGGACAGTCAGGCAGTCATTCGTTTCTAGCCTAGCTTCAAGTTCATATTCTCTTTGTCACTCCTATAAAAATATTCCGTTAATGAGGTTCTTTAGTGGTATAAAAATGTAACTGTTAGCTATTTAGTATTCACCTCGTACAGACCTTCAGCGCAGGCAGTACCTAATTCAACATGATCCATAACTGTGTGTATTGTGTAGATTTGCTGTTTTAGGCGCTGCTCCTGAGTGAACAGATTTCTGTACCTCCTATGAAAGTTTGGAGAGATAAACGACTTTAAAAGTTACGTAAAATAGTCATGGAATGAATGAAAATATAAAATTCGCAATATCAACTCAACTATTCGTGTTGATATCATGAGATTGTCATGATTTAGATAATAAATTATAAAGCATTCCTCAAAGAGACACATTTAAGATGAGACATCAATATTTCAATAAATTAACTCCCAGTATAAATCATTGTTAGATTGCTTTCACGTCAAATTAAAACTAAATCAGGAAATAAATTAATCTTAAAAAGCGGTGAAACTCAACCTCTATTCACGATATGCTCTAACTTCTGTTCAAACAACAACAACCTATCACCGCAACTATTATTTTCGCTGGAAAGAATATCTAGTTCAGACATCATAAAATCAGTACTAAAACTGCCAGACTCAGCCGTGTTTTTACCACAGGACGAATTGGAGGGTTGTCCTGGCTGATTACAAGAACCGGTTATTGCACTTCCGCCCCCACAACACTCGGTAGTTGCACTTCCGCCCCCACAACACTCGGTAGAACCGGGAGCAGACTGGTTGTTTGAAGAATATGAAGAGGGATGGTTGACTGAAGCTTTATTGTAGGATGCGGAGGAGGTAGTATTTGGCATAGTGGTGGAGTGACTGTGTCTATCTTCTCCAAACTGAAGATCATACGGAAGGTTAGATGGATTTGATCCAAATAGATAATTGTCACTGTGTGCACTACGATAAAACATTCACATTCGATTCAATAAAATACAATTGTAAGACTTGCAGTCTAACCTGGGAGAAGTATCGGTTTTGCTCATCAAAACTGTCCTTTAACTCGTCCAAGAGTAGTTTAAGTTCTGTAGCCCGAGCAGGGTGAAGGTACTTCATAGCCGATATTCTGCCCTCCATCATTCCCCACTTAATTCCTAAACCTGCTCCTTCTTTGAAGCCGGTGTCAAACCCTGTCTGAGTACCTGAAGGAAGAGAGTTGTTGCTACGTATTTATCAAGTATTTATCAAGTGTTAAAAAGTTTTACAAGCAAACATAAACATAGTGAACACATGTTCCTTCAGTCCCTCTACCTGTCTACAGTTCAAGAAAAGAGGATTGTATTATTAAAGTTTACCTTCTTCTTTGCCAGCTAAATACCCGTCCGTGTATCCCTGTTTGGAGAT
>JH152739.1:38848-71313 GCA_000226015.1 Mnemiopsis leidyi | reverse complement strand
TGAACACATGTTCCTTCAGTCCTTTTACCTGTCTACAGTTCAAGAAAAGAGGATGTATTATTAAAGTTACCTTCTTCTTTGCCAGCTAAATACCCGTCCGTGTATCCCTGTTTGGAGATATTGGACTCCATTCTGCCCATCTCTACATCTACATTTCTAGATATTGTCTCGCCAGGAGCTCCTTCTAAGAAGTCTGCCATGGTCTAGTGCAGGTTACAACATATAAGAATAATATAGTTATCTGCACACTTAAGTGTGTGCTTAACAAATACATTTGTAATCGATATTAACTTAAGTTTTAAAAAGGTACAACACGTCGAAATTCATACATGATAATTTTAAGTTCTTTGATATGAAATTAATAATAAAAACAGTAATGGGTAAAAATTTGAAGTTAAATTGTTTCATCACTCCTCAGTCCTCTAAACATCAGTGGTCAAGACACAAAAGGTTGAAGATCCCTATTCAATCTGTTACATAGTAAGTGGACCAAGGTCCACACACAACATCGCTGACTCCGCGAACCAACACAGTTTTGTCAGATAATGTGTTGTTCAAGTAGAGCTCCTCTGTGTTGTTGGTTGGATCACATTGTCCGTACTTGTTGTATCCGCACACATACAATCTTCTTCCTGTAGTAAGTAACCTTATCTTTAACAAGATCGACAACAAGTACTATAGAATGTGATCGTACACGAATGTAGTAAAGCTGACAGTCAAATAGTGCATAAGTACAGAGGTATCGCACACAATCTATAAAAGGGAGAACGATTTCTATCAGTAGAACCGAGTACCTGTGTCAAGAAATGCTGAATGGCTTCTGCCACATGAGATCTTCTTTATTTCCGAATCTTCCTCGAACAATACCACGGGCTCGGTCTCCATTTTGCTTTCTGAAAAATATTCCAGCAAATTAATGTAGGATTTGTAATATGTAATAACTTATCAGATTTAGACAGGCTATGGCATAATGCATATGCCAGAATGAATTGGCCACATAGCCAGTAGCCACAGTCTATCCATTGAAAGAAATAGATCTAAATAAATTTACAATAAAATCGCGCGCGCAATGAAAAAGCGTGGGAAAACTGTGAATCTTCAAACTGTATTCGCGTGTTACGTTAACATAACGCGGTAGACCTTATTCAGCGAATTGTACCTGATGAGATGCCCAGCTGTCCTTTGCAATTCCAGCCCCACGCGTAAACTACGTCAAATTCTGAAAAAGGAAAACTCTAATTAAAGTTATTCAAGGGATAATTTCTAATTTAAATTAATAAATTTTCGAAGTTCAGATGGCATTAGAATAGGATATTCTAAACTCGAAAATAAATGAAAGTTCAGCGGTCGCGTTTCATAAGAGTGTGGGAAGTTTAAAAGAAGCATTACCTGTTACAGCTAGACTGTGCCAATAGCCTGCAGCAATACTTCTTATCTGTAAACCACCCAAATAATCTATGGGTGTTGGTTCTTTAACCTCTTCTATGTGACCTTGACCCAACTGTCCGTGGCTAAGTAAATTTAGTAATTTCTTTTAAACAGAACTCAATACTTGACTATTAAAATAAAAAATTAAAAGAAAAGACTGAGAGAAACTATTAGATTTATATACTGCTCACTTGTTGGTTCCCCATGACCAGACGATACCACAATGGCCGAGAGCGAGAGTAAACTGTGCTCCAACTGCTATTGCTGTTATTTGTAGAGGTAGGGGGTACTCCAGCTTGTACTCTGCGAAAGGTTCGTTTTTAAACTAACAGAATAGTGGTAAAGCATTCACTTAAAATCGAGCTTCGCAAGAAATACGTGACAAAGTGCACACCAGAGACACAAGAGTAAGGGAGGAAGATAAGTGTCTCCCCCCCCCCCTGGGCGACTCTCCCCTCCCCGAGTACAAGAGAACTATTGAGAAGTAAGTAATCCCACCTACGTGTTTCTTGCCAGGTTGTATCTCTTTAACTGCCCCTCCAGAGTCTGCCCACACAACTCTTCTACTGCAACACGCCACACAGCACCGCTCAGGGGAAGTAGAACCTCTGTCTAGAGTAGTGTGGGAAGTAGCACTTGCGTCCCAGGACACTGTGTTATCAACATACACCACTGTATTATCTCCAGTAGACAACACATCTGTTGTTGGTGCTGTAGTAAAGCCTGGGTGGTACGGTCATTGGGGACATTGTGATAACTGTACATACTATATCATACTATATGATATATGAGTATTCTCATCCTCATGTGACATTCTCAATTCTTAACCACCACATGAAATTTGTAAATGTCTACCGACAGATTTATCGATTTTCAAAGAAATACAAAGCTAAGTCGACTATCATCTTGTGCATGCTGTTGCTTGTATGATGTTTAACTTCTTCAAACACACGGAAATTTTCATCAAACATACAAGGCTACACATATATCTGTGAAGAGGCAGCTAAGATAACAAAAACAAGGCAGACGCTCTACATCTCTACAAACATTTCTTCATAAGTAAACAACTATGAAAACACCAACACCGATGTATACACATCACACATTTAATATTGTATTACAGTTTAATTATTTCTCATTCGAATACTATGACAATTCCCAGGAATGGTGCATGTACTGAATATAAGACCACACTGAATTAGAAAGATATGTAACGTAGTACGTACCCCATATAGATGTTCTAGACTTGCTCCTCACATAAACGCCTCCCCAGACGGGCAGTATAGTGTATCTACACTCTAAATCAGATACTATCTCCAGCTCTGTGTCACCTCCTCCACCTACCGTAGTGGCGATATAGCCTCGTCCATACAGCTTCATGTCATGGTGAAACTTGTTTATCTTAGAGTTTAGAGTGATTAGGTATGAGTGTAGCAAATAAATTATTGAAATACTTTCTATCATTCGATATAGTCTGTAATTGTTCAAATTTTCAAAATTTTCAAAAATTTCAAAAATTTTTCAAAATATACACGGAAATTACGTTTTACGCATATAAAAAGGAATGTATTCGATGTGATGCATGCTGGGTCAAATAAGAATCTAGATATAGCTGAGAAAATGAATAATTAAGTATCAACAGTCAACAATTCAACATCAACAAGGTCAAAATAAAATTACTAAATCAATTGTTCAGTCACACACAAAAATTAACATCGATCATAAGCAAGAAATTGATTAACAAGCATTTTCTATTCTTGATGTGATCTATTGATATCTGAGATTGTCTATTACATATGTCTGCAAGCAAAGAACAGGACAAAGCCCAACAGCACCGCGAAATATGGACAGATAGCCTAAGTAGTGTACTCAGACGCAATACAGCTAAGAAGACAAACACTCTGTAACTGAAAGAACACCTGACTGACAGAGAAAAGAAAAGGGCCCCAATAAAAGTGCCAGGGTCGCAGTACACCTGAATTCAAAACAACAATTTTCACCCTAAAGAACTTTAAAAGTACACTCCAATTTCATACTAACGTCTCCAGTATTGAGCCCACTTGTGGACGTTCTCCCAGAGTGCAGAAAACAGAGCAGTAATACTCTCATCAATAATCTGCTGGAACAGCTGGACTGCTTCCTCTTCCGATAGATCCAGACCGAACTTGTCCTGTACTTTCCGCACCGCACCGTCCGGGTCGATCTTGATGTCGGGGATGTTTGCGCGCAGCATCAGGGAGAACAGATTAATGATGAGGCTAGCAGAGCGTCGCAAGATGAGGAATGCGTTGTAACAGTGCTCTCTAAAACTCGCATATTCAGCAGAGTTCAACCCTCCCATAACTTCAACCATCTCCTTGGACAGTTTCATGGGAGGCGGGAAGGGTTTTGGATCTCTGCCAAGAATGTACCCAAAGTCAATGTGCAGGAGATGACCGTGTTTGGTGAGCATCAGGTTATCTAGATGTCTGTCTCCCACCCCTAGCAGGTACGTGATAACACAATATCCGGCGCAACTCCGGATGTACGTGTCCATGATGTCCGGCTCGACCGTCTTCCCGTCGTGGGACTGCTTCATGAAGTAGTTCAGTATAGTTCCGTCTTGTTGTAGCACCTGCGCCACTGCCTTGCTGTCTACAAACTGCAGAAAACCGTGATTAGGTCCTGTAGCTAGGGCACGGTACGGTTTTAACTTGAGGTTCAGGTTTTCTTTGCAGAGTAGTTTGTCCATAAGTTCGATCACTTGCAGGATCAGTTGATCTTGTCGCAAATCGTCTCCGTTCTTGAAGATTGTCACATACTCTTTTCCGTCTACTGTTTTAAAAGCTAGTCTCGCCGGCATCATTGAGCTTTTAAAAAGAGTCGCTTTTTCAGGAATTATTCCACAGATTCTTATAGTTGGATCAAGAGGTAGAGGAAAATCAGTCTCGAAATTTTCCAGGCCATTTTCTTGAAGTGCAGTTTTAAGAAACTCTATCTTTTGCGGCCGAGTTCCCTTACCAAGAGAACCAAGTATCTTTTTCAAGGTTCCGATCAGATCAGTTTGTTTTCTCAAAACTTTTCTCTGCTGGACACCCTTCTCTCCCCGCCGCTTCAGCTCGTTGCTGTATCCGTTCAGAATACACCTGTACAGATCAGAGGCAGCTTTATCAGCTTCATCTTCACACTCCACAACCAGATACCAATAGAAGTAGTTCCCGAAGAAGCTGTTGTTGCACGCGCGGGAGATGAGGAACGCACCTAACGGAGATATTCCGTCCTTCTTCACATCATCACTATTCTCAAACTTTAGAGCTTGAACCAGCTGCAAGAGGTATAGCCTCAGATCTTCGTCGTTGGCTGCCTCAAGACGTTTGACGGCGTACAGCCGGACGAAGCTGTGAGTGAACTGAGCAGAGAGGAGTCCCAGCGCGTCCTCAACATCAATAAACTCCCACAATTCTACCAGCTCCATCGCCACGGCCACTTCCTGGTCGTCCGCCCAGTCGATACACTTGAGGAACTTGGGGAGGGCTTTTTTGAACCTAGCTATATAGTATCTGTACGTCCAGATAAGATCTTGCTCGTCAGAGGTTAAAGATCGGTTGGTGGGGTAATCTATTATCGTGCTCAGAGCTTGTTTGGTGACGGGGTTCGGTTTCAGGTTTTTAGCCTCGGGTCCATATCTGAGAGACCGAGAAAGTTTGTGTTGTTTCTGTTCGACAAGAGACTCCATCAGTAGCTCAGGATCGTGTATCTGGCAGATATCATTCCCGGAAGTAACAAGCGGGTCCTCTTCCTCATGGTACACAACAGAGAGCATCATGTCCTTGCAAACTACAGGCGGGAACTCTAGGGAGAGATGGTAAGCAGAGTTCTGTTGTTTCGACCGCTCGTTCACATGCTCAACCTCCCTGAACGTCAGCCTGTCCAGCCAGTCTACCTTCTCTATCTCCCCGCTGTGGTGTTGTTTGACAAGCCGCGCCAGCTCGGTCATTTCGTCGCGTACCGTCAGCTCCTCCTCGCTCTGCCGCACCAGTTCACTGGGATCAGACATACCGATATGCAGTCTGATGTCTATCAGCCCACACTGCAGGATTCCCTCTGTGTTGTACACTGGGACAGCGGCTCCCCCAATAACCACATCCCCAGCAGTACTGACCACCTCACGCACTTCGCATATCAGCTGCGCGTCACGTGGAAGATCGCAGATCCTCATCGGTACGGACAACCGCTCGTTCCACTGCCATCTGGAGGTAAACGGACGGTAGGAAGTAGAAACTGGGAGCGTCATGACCGCACCGTCATGCCAGATGTAGCAAGAGAACTTGAGATCGGCGTAAGTCTGTTGGAAGTCTCCCCGGTAAAGGTCCTCAGTTACTTGGGGTACCTGTGGAAGAGGCGGCTTGCCGTCCAGGCCGCCCACCTTGACGTTGAGTTGTGTCGTGACGTCCTGGGACGTGACGTAGTTGAACGATGTCAGACGCGGAACTGTCATGACCATTGTGTTGAGATACTTAACAGATGTTGCTGAGGTACTCAAGTATGTGTCATGTCTAATCAGCTGAACATTTTATCAGGAGCTAGAAACGGTTAAGTAATGGTTAGTCGTAAGAAGTTAGTTTACAACCAAGTATTTTACCTAAGTCTCAATCATGACTGATGGTAATATGACTTCGTACTAAGCGCAATAATCGTACTTTTACTGAAATAGAATGAAACCAAAGGTTAAGATGATCATTTAAATACCTAGGATAGCTATAGCATACCTAGGTCGTCTTTCATTTTATATCTAAAAAACCGACAAACCATTTAAAGAACATGATAATGTCAACATTTGAAATTGTCAATAAATATATACCAATTATATATGGCGATTGGTATTCTTAATTCTTATTCACCAAAAACGAAAACATAACCTTGCCAAAAAATGAATTAAATTATTTCTACTAAAATAAATTAAAAAATAAATCAACAATAAATCATTACTCAACATCTCGAAAAAACGTTTTTACTTTCTACAACTGAAGCCGTTTCGAGTCAAGTTAAGTTAATCAGTTCGCATAATAGTGATAAAAAACATTAATATCTTAACAGAAAAATCGGAATTAATTTCAAAATAAACTTATCTGTTTATCAAAATGCCCTAAATTCACCCTTATAACTTTATACGCTCAAATCTCAATCTAAATCCAACCCACAAGAAATCAAATAGACCCCAAAATAAACGATCAAACATCAGCAGACTTAGCACACCTAAACCCGACATTAAGGCCGGTGGTATCAGCGCTAGTTTTAGTTCTGGCAGGACATCTGTACCGATAACAGTACTGTTTAGTACACATGAAGGAGCCGCCCTTCTTCACCTTCTCCTGACCGGTAGAAGGACCCGTGCCGTCCGGGGAATGTTGTGTGGTCCACCAGTCATCTACCCACTCCCACACGTTACCGATCAGGTCGTGTATCTGGAAGTTGTTGGCAGGGTAGGATCCTACTGGGGAGGTGGTTTTGTAACCGTCTTCTAGAGTGTTCTCTTTTGGGAACTCTCCCTGGGTAACAGGGACGGTTAAATGGATGTGTTTTAAATTGAGCTACACTTTATATTTCCTACAATATTATTGCAGCTTGGGTGAATCATACCCAGAACAACTACGACGTAAAGTTGCAAAACAAGAAAGTGGACGACAAACCTGCCAAATATTAGCTTGGTGTACTCCTCCAACAAGTTCCTCATCTCCCCAAGGGTACAAACTACCCTCCTTCCCTCCCTGACAAGCTTTCTCAAACTCAGCTTCGGTCGGCAGCCTCTTTCCTGCGGGTTGGGAGGATGGTAAGATTTATCTAGCTAGCAGTGAAGTCTCTAGATCTAGTTTAGAAGCCAGAACGTCTATGAGATTCGTAAACTTCTATTTATATATCAATTATTAACAGGTTTAGTCATTTAAAAATTTACGTGGCAATTTTAAACTTTAAAATTGAAATTAAATTTTCAATATAAGACCAACCCGCCCAAGTACAGTAAGCTTTAGCATCGTTCCACGACACATGCACAACAGGGTGGTGCATCCTGTCCTTTATATCCGTATCGATACCCTCTGGGTGGTCCCAGGTGGCACCCTGGACTGGCAACCACCAAGGTGCCGCCTGGACCGCGTTTACCACTTTGGCGTTCTCCTCCGGACTCAGCAGTCCGTCCAAGACAAACGAGTCGCCGAACCTCTGAGCGTCAGTCACGTGGTTGGTCTGTTTGATAAACTCGGCAAAGTGAGCATTGGTTACTTCGTACTTGTCTATGTAATATGCGGGAAGGTTTACACGCCGCGCAGGACTCTCCGCGTCTAAGTACAGGATAGGGCTGTCTGTCCCCATAGTAAATACACCTCCTGATCAATAAACAGTGGGTTGAGCAGATTTGCAATTACATACAGATTGTGACCATATCTCTACCGTATTTAAATTGTCTGATATTCCACGTTAATTCGAAATTTCAGAGTAACATTCACCCGGTATAAGTTGCATTTCAGAATGTGATTGACTTTTGGAGCCGCTTTCCACTGATTCTGTGTTCTGACCTGAAATTTAAGGAATAGAAATTTCATCCACCATAGTACCATGGGAATCTAAATTGCGGCTATTCAGCCGGTAACTACTAACTAGTACAGTGGTACTATTTGTAGCTAAAACATGGAAATAAAATAGGCTAATACCTTTCTTTTTCATGACATGAATGTAGTAGCTAGGAACATAATCTTTCTCGACATCATCTCTAAAATCTCTTAATAAAGTGTGCTCAGCCTCGTCACCAAAGAACTCAGAGAGCAGCCTCACAAAGTCTTCAAGCTTGTGAGGGTAGTACGACAAACTAAACTTGCTGACCGGTATTTGAGTGCCGTCCTGCTTCGTCCTTGTCTCATCAGCCGAGATACCAGGATGTCCGGTAATGTCGATCTCATACTGAAGTGTAACCTGACCGCACACTCCCTCCACACAGTCTAGAGATGTGGTGATCTTGTGGATCCTCTCACCGCCCTGGTAGTAGAGCCTAGAGGCAGTGTTAGGGATGGTACCGTGCTCCAGGATGTAATCGTAGTTCCTGTGGTCCACTATCAGGATGCCTCCTGGTCGGAGTACTTTGTGGAAGTTGGAGATAGCTTGTTTGTGGAGGGTCTGGTCGCCAGCTGGGTCCGGCAGATGAGCGAAGGAGTTGCCGATACAGATCACAGCATCATAACCTCCGGTAGGGTGTCTAACAGTCTCCTCTACGTTGTCTAAATCTAGCCAATCCCCCCGCCCAATCTCCCAATCTGCAAACCTTGGATCTTCCAGTAGTTTAAGTCGCTCTTTTCTAGCTTCTGCTAACATCTGATCGCTGAGGTCAACCGATTTGACCTGAAATCCAGCTTTAAGTAGCATTACACTGTCCACCCCAGTTCCTGCTGCTGCGTCTAGAACAGTCTCCACGTTGTGTTTATGAAGGAGCTCTGTAAGGTAAGCTCCATACTCGCTTGTCCGCTTGTTTCCTCCCATGTACAAACTCCATACTCGAGCTGCTTTGCCGTCTGTGTACTGGTCTTGCTCTGAAATTTAGCCTACAAAATAGTTTCTCTGTGTACTGGTCTTGCTCTGAAATTAAGGCTCAAAAATAGTTTTTCTGTCGACTGTTCTAGCTCTGAAATTAAGGCTCCAAAATAGTTTTTATGTGTTCTGGTCTATCTCTGAAATTAAGGCTCCAAAATAGTTTTTCTGTCGACTGGTCTAGCTCTGAAATTAATGCTCCAGAATAGTTTTTATGTGTACTGGTCTTGCTCCGAAATTAAGGCTCCAAAATAGTTTTTCTGTCGACTGGTTTAGCTCTAAAAGTAAAGCTCCAAAATATTTTTCCTGTCGACTGGTCTAGCTCTGAAATTAAGGCTCCAAAATAGTTTTTATGTGTACTGGTCTAGCTCTGAAATTAAGGCTCCAAAATAGTTTTTCTGTCGACTGGTCTAGCTCTGAAATTTAGGCCAAAAAATAGTTTCTCTTACTTACCAACTAACTTTTTACTTACTTCTCGAGTAACAGTAGAGCGGCAATCACTATTACATATATTAGCAAGTCGACGAGACTTTCTAGATTCGCCTAATTACAGAACTCGGTGTACAAACGAATCAGGATTAAAACTTTAACAAAGTGAACTGCTCTCAAAGGCAAACAAACCTGAGTAGCTGCTAGTCTGACTAGAATCTCGTTTGAGGGAGCCACACCCGCATCCCGGCTCTGTGCCACTCTTCTCCGCTGAGCAACTACCCACATCCGGGTCTGTGTACAAGTTTGTAGAGCTTGTCAGGAGGAGAGAACAGAGGAGGAGCGGTGGGAGAGCCGACATGGTTTAACTAAAAAACTAAATTTTATTGTTGGTTTTCTTATGTATCTCAGCACTTGTATTCGTATATAGCTGTAATTAAGGCTTACTATGACCTAGTGCTAGAATTTAATGATACCCTTTAAAATTCATGATTCAAATCGAGGTCTGAAATACTTCAATCCTAAATAAAGTTGCACGAATGTTTCGAAAAGCAAAATGCATTAAATTGTCAGTTATCGATGTTAAAAAAGTATAACACAATGTTGGAATCATGAAACAACACGGATAAAACGAAATTTAAAAACAATAGAGACAGTCAAATAAAAAGATACTGAGTTATGTCGTCTTTGAGTAAAATCAAATGCAAGTCCTCATGATTCGTCAAAGTCAAAGTCGTCAAAGTCCATGATAGCATCTTGTATGAATCCTTTGTACATAGCCATGAACCTAGCAACAAAAGCTTCTAGATAGTATATAGGCCTGCTTCCCAACTGCAGCTTATGCTCGTAGTTAGCTGCCGCCTGGATCACTTTCTTCTGAAGGGTCCCGTCACAATGCTTGACCAGCTCGTCTGCCAGCGTTCTGAATATTGTCTCGGGGGGTATGCAATGAGCAAGGAGCTCGTACAGCCGTGACCGGATGTCCAGCAAGCGCTTAGGGCTCTGCTCCTCAATAATCTTCATGGCTGTTTGCTTGACAAACGTCATCCAGTCCGGGTCATCCACCGTTTGGTCGGGACTGAGGGGGTATTGTTGAACCTTGCACGTCTCACACATGAGGAGGGCACGGCGCATGTTTCGCTCGCTCTGCGCAATTATCCTCTCTGCCAGCTCCGGCGGTAGGTTTATCCCTGAGAGAGAGTGCGTGGTAGAAAAGTAGAAAGAGGAGTGAAATGTAAAATAATTGTAATCATATTTAATTATAGGTACAAAAAGTTTTTTATTGGTAGGACGATTTCAGAAACTGTATTTTCTTTTTGGCGGCGATTTTTTGCGATCATCCATTTTCTGAACGAAACAGAAGTTTCTGGCCAAAAAATCACATTTATATGTAGACTGCATCATCAGTTTCCAACCTAAAATCAACTTCTAACCGAAAAATCAGTTTCTAACAGAACAAGAATTGCCGCCGCTTTCATTGTCAGGCGACCGCTGAATTTCCCGTATCATGCCGTCGCTTATTGTTATTACAATTCGCGGAATGAGGACTAAAAATACGCAACAGGCAACTCGCATTTCGCACACCACTAACCAGACTTAATTTCGGTCAATTTCATTGTTCTGCACGTGTTAGACGCGCGAATTAATGCAGCTGTTCGAGGCAAGATTTAAAAACTACACGCTGCACGCGCAAAATTTGAACACAATCGCGCGTTTTTTTCATTGTTTGTTTCAAATATCTTGAGTCTGCATAACGTCGCCATTATTATATTGTATATGCGACCTTTATTCGTACAACGTCGTGTTTTTACAAATGGCGTGGATAAGTCGTAATAATTGAAATTGTCCGGCTGAACGTTGAAAATCGTGTTACATTTATCTTTCAATCTAGGTAATCTGTCATTCGACAAATTACTCGATAAATCTTCAGTTTAAAAGAATTTTAATAATGTCCCTTGATTGATGGTACATCTTGTTGCAATTGTTTTGATTAGAACAAATAATCAAGGCAATCATGTATACATTGCATAATATGAAGTACATTCGTCGGTCGGAGTCAGCTAAGTCTGTTAACACAGCTATAATTGTATTCGTATACATGATTAAGTTTGATAAAGGAGCGTGCGCACGGACGTACGTACGTATAACGGACACATTTTGAGCTACTATTCCAAAATTACGCTGTCGATCGCCAACCCTTGTTTTGTACTTTTTGTGCTCGTGCACAAAACGTATCAAAACGTATCGAACAAAACGTATCTTGCCATTTGGGCCCTTCGGGCCCAAATGGCAAGATACGGGAAAAAATCGAACCAGTTTCTACATTTCTAGAACCGCAACATCACGTCCACTTCTAGACGAAAGCGATAGTTTTTAACCAAGCGATAGTTTTTAACCAAATTAATAATTAAAAATTCAAAACTGTATTCAAAATATATATTGAATTTGAAGTTTTATTTGTCAAATAAAATTCGATTAAAACGATGTTAAATTAAAGAGGGAGTCCAACCGCCATACAACTTTTTTGCAGTGTATAGAATCATAATACATTAGTATGGGTGCCTGGGTAGCTTAGTGGTTATAGCAACAGTCTCGATAACTAAATGTCGTGGGTTCAATTCCCGCTCCAGTTCCTCGCCTTATTTTCCAACTGGCCCTCTGATTGAATTACATGCCAGATCCTGTAGATTTGCGATTGCTTGCTCACAACCCCCAATTTACACAATACATAAGGTTCGTTTGTAGTCATTTTCAATATCATGTTTTATTTCGAGGACTTAAGGTATGTATTAATTGTATCGATCGGAGAACCAATATCTTAGGGACAAGGTTAATTTTAGATTGCTAAGTTGGATAATTTAAATGATTAGAAAAGAAAAGCCTTTTCTTAAACTAGTAACCAAAGCAATTAGATAAAATCATTTCTATTAAAATCACATTTCTAATACCAAAATATTCTCAGAATCTAGTAACACGTTTTCTGGATAGCGATCGAAAACAAAAAAAGTTGTAAAGCTACATTTCATCAAAACAATTTTTGTTCTATGGTGAGGAAAATTTTTGATTGAAGTATCTGAAGCGCATCGTCTTCAGTTACACGACACCTTTACAGAGGTTTTCCATTAGGGCCAAAAGTAGTTTTCCACTCGTACCACTTGCAGCCTTTATCAACATATTTTTCGCACGTTCGGGACTCGCGTTTCCTGGGTCGTCTAGAAACTTTCGATATTCCTCCTGGAGAGACCCTAGTCTTACACCTACGGTGCGTTTTGTTGGTCCGATAATAGGTCCATTGCATATTGTAGCTTTGGCGCTTTCCTGCGATAACGATCGGGACAAACGAAACCATTGAGCGATGAAATCATCGTACGTCTGCTCTATCTCGCTCGGCTCATCTATGTCGATAAGATCTTGAGTTTCTATTTGCGAAACCCAATCGAAGCTCAAGTAAGGGTCGGTGCAGTGGTCCAGGGTGCACCCCGCCCCGAGGATCGGAGGTATGTTCGTACCATTCTCCGTCTGCACGTGGGCAACATACATCGTGGAGATACGGGTTTTCTTGTTAGCCAATACATACGCTACACGTATCCCATTGTCCAAGATCCTCTTCATGGTGTTGAAGTAGAGCGGAGAGTACATTGGGGTTCCCTGGGCCACGGTCGTTTCTCTCAAGTAGGTCCAAATCTCCTGGAAGTCAACGTTGTTAAAGGGTGAATCACGGAGTTCGTCCCAGTTCCATACTCGACCTCCCGGAGGAAAGTAGCT
Organism: Mnemiopsis leidyi; assembly: GCA_000226015.1. Lineage (NCBI taxonomy): Eukaryota > Metazoa > Ctenophora > Tentaculata > Lobata > Bolinopsidae > Mnemiopsis > Mnemiopsis leidyi. The sequence goes on along the minus strand of JH152739.1, from coordinate 58,137 downwards.
CTTGTCCGGACTGGGAATATATGGTGCTTTCTTCGCTACTGGCTTGGGCGATTGTTTCGGGCTTTTGTTCTTTGAGCTTTTGGTCTTCTTGGCTTTTGCAGTTTCAATTGGGTCAAGTAAAATCGATGCTACAGCAAAAAATATAATCACGTGTCTCGGCGACATTGTCGGACTGAATTCATTCAAGTTGTTACTTTATTAAAAAAGTCTTCTCGGGGAACTGACATGCAGATCTGTCCATTAAGATAATGGCCTGCACTTTATTGACTTAACAAGCATAATTTTCTGCCCGTGACCACTAAAAGGCTTGAAGATGAACATTTTCTGAAATCATACCCTCCTGAATTGCGTCACTGACAACAGCTGAACAGATGAATGATAATAAAATTCTAAATAGTACGTGGAGTTGATCTTCGCGGTAGTCACGTACAATACTAAGTGAAAGGGAGTCAATTTGAGAAAAAAACAAAAATATTATGCACCTGATAAAGGAATCAAATTTTAAATTCGTTTTTAAGTTACAATCCACCCTTAGAGAGATGAAATCTAATTGTGATCGTATCCCATAATCTGCAGTGAAAGTTTATACGAGAACATCACACTACATTATATGGTGAAAGATTTCTCTCTTCCTCATCAACACTACTATTATACAAATAATTTGAGTGACAATGTCTATGTAGCTGAGGATGAGGAAAATATTTCTACAATTATTTTAGCTTGTTTCATTGCCTCCGCGAACGACACAATGAAAGTGTAACTGTCCAACACGCTGAAACGTCTCGCAATTCTCTTGTTTGTTTTACTTTTCATATCTTTTCAGATTTAACCTTGGTTGCAATTGGGAGGTACGACCCGGTGGCCGACAACTGAGAAACTTGGAATCTGGGTACCCAGGGGGATCACATCACACAGCCCAATCAGTCCCACTGGGGTCAGATCACACCGTATTGTTAGTGAGATCTGACCCGATGTCATAGATCACTTGAATGTGGCAAGTGAATCGATGTCATGGTAGGTGTGTTGAACAGCTGTTAATGAACGGGTTCTCCAGGTATATAAACCTAACTATGAAACCTTAAAGCATCGCATTCGATTCATCTTGCCTGCTTTCTCAAAGTACATTGAAGAGAACCTCATCTAAGAAGAACATCTGCTCTCGGTACTCAGAGTACTCTTGCAAAGTTGACTACCTGTGTGCAGTTGCTAAGTACTTTGGCCATGAAATGAGTAATCTATGATGATTTTCCTGTTAATTATTAACTACATTAAGCTTATTCTGTCAGATACCGTTATCTCAATCAATTTCTCTGAATTATTTCAAAATCTCTCTAAATCTCAACACTTGACAGTTCAGTATACTTCTGATGACTTCAGTGAAACCTGATCCCTGGAGATTCCCAGTTGTCGTTGAAACGTCATAATTGGGAAATTCTCACGCTTACATGTTAAGTTCTAGTTTCACAAGCTAAACTTGACAGGTTCCCAGTTGTCGGTCAGCCGTACGACCGGGTATCAGAATTCTTGATCACCACTGAGTAGGACCATCGATAACTCAGGCTAGAGAGCACTGTGACCGAAAAATATTTCAGAGCGTACCAGAAGGTAAGATTATTTGCGGAACTATGCATTAGCAAGCATTTTCATAAGCCTGTAAATAACGTGAATTGATGGGCCAAGCGAGGCTACTACAACTATTGTTAGTTTTAGAAAGGTATCATGGCGTTAAGACGATTCGTTTTCTTATTGCTTGTCGTGGTGCTTGTGGTCGATCATTGTTACGGGCAAAAGAAAGGAAAAAAGAACAAAGGGAAATCAGGTAAAAACAAAAACAAAAACAAACAGAAAGTGGACGTGGCTACTCCGGTAAACAACGCAGGTTCGCCACTGGTTAAATTCGAGAACAAAGCTCCCTACAGGACAGAGAGAGACGAGGACTACTGGACGGCAGGGGGAACCCAGAGAGCTCACATCCTGGAGGACTACCCTCACAACAACCCCGAATTCCTTCAGCTGTACGACGAAATCAGGAACGCAGTCCTCCCACCGGGAACGACCCCAGCAGACCTGACTAATAGGGACTTCGTCATGACGAGTGAGCAGCTTGCAGACCAATATTTCGCACATCTGGCTATGGTACAAGACCTGCATGTGATCATGCACTATAAGATAACTCAGGGGATTGTGCACACGGTTTTTGCGACACACCTCTATACCAAGAACGGGACGGACATACCTCCTATTATGAGTGATAACCCTTGGTGTCTTCCCGAGTATTGCATGCACCCTGATTATTTTGTGCCCTATTTTTCGGAGTCGGACTATTTTCTCCCGATTCCAGAGAGTCCAATACATCGCTTTACCGAGGAAATGTTGGAGAAACTGGAGCTGATGCTGGATATGTACCCTATAGAAACAGTCCGGAATATTGTCTGTCAACCCGTCCAAACGTCAAGCGACGCTTCCTGGCTCAATAAGGAACTGGAAATGATGAGACCCCAAGTGGAGGAGTTTCTTGACGAACCAGCAGCTAGCACCGTTTTACAAGTTGAGAATGATCTGGAAATGGTCCACGATTTCGTCAGAGGCAACTTGATTTCTGTGTTGCTGCGTAATTTGTGTTCTCCCAAAGCTTGATGAGTATTATTGAAGCTGTTATACCTACTTCAGTGCAAAATAGGAGTAAACCACTGTACTTTAAATACTTTTATCTTATTGTCTTTTGGAAATGAAAATTATACATAAGTACTTGCTTAGTCACAAATTTATGAAACTAGTTTTGTCATAAACAGTCCAATAATCTAATATTCCAAGCTTTCATTGTTGATGACGAGAAACTAAATTGTTATTTGTTCCATGAGCAACAGATAAGTAACAGTCTTGAAGTGTCAAAACCTAAACTTGTACTCAAAAATAAAACATTGTTCTGAAATGACTGATCTCTTGTCTCTCTGTCTTCAGAATTACAATTTATAAAGAGAAAAAACAGCTTAAGTTGTTACTTGCTAATGATGGACGTCAGAATTCTTAGGAGGAGTCGAAAATTGTTCCCTCATGTAACAACGTTTTACCAATAAGAACAACCAATAAATTTCCAGTAATAACACTGTCATGTGGTGGTGCCTAAGACAGAAAAGACAGGAGAGACACTTAGCCGAAAATTTTTGAACTTCGAGACCATTCTCAATCGATTTGTCGTCCAATTTAAGCCCGGGTTCAATAAAAAAATTCCGCCCCTATAGTATGACAACATGAAGTGTGTACTGTGTATTGACCCCCTATAGTTCAAAAAATTCAGAACATTTTTAAGTCTAAGGTAGAAGAAAAGTTCTACCGGTATTTTCACGTAAAATTTGACGAGGAATCCGAATTTGATAGTTTCGAAGCCGAAAAATATATATAATGTGACCCCAATATGATGTGACCCCCAAGTGACCCCTTATTCTTGAGCTCGCATAAAAGTTAGACCAGCATTTAGACGTGAAATTACACGGAATTTGAAAACGACGTGTCTTTGGCTGAAGGCACGCTTGGCGTTTTGCGACAAATGACTTGAACAATTATATGATCAATGATAATTTGTAGGGAATTTATAAGTCAAATGGTAATTTATCAACAAATTATAAAGATGGACTAACTCAACTACATTTTGTAATAAGAAGGAGAGCAGGCAGCTGCTGCAGTCCCCGTATCCATAGTAGCCATGCCAGGTAAGCTACTCTAGTTCCGGCACAATATTTCGCCGTCCGCCGAGTTTTATAACTTGTGTCATAACTTTTATGACACAGCTACAATATAACTCATCTACACAATATACACAATATAACTCATCTACAATATAACTCATCTACACAATAATAATATCATCTACATGAAAACACATATACATGATAACACATATACACAATAACACATCTACATGATATCACATATACATGATAACATGATAACATGATCTACATAGTACCAGTACACGTCATTAAACTTTAAAGACTCAGTACAGTTCATATGGGACACCATGTGCGTTAGACACAGTCTTTCTTTACAAAAGTATTAAAAGATATTATGGAATAATATGATATAATATGATATAATAATATTCACTACATATTATAGTGAATATCCTAGCAGTAGAGCCCCAAGTTATGGGCTGATCTAATTAAATCGTATTCAATTGAATTGGGTTAACCGGCAGAAAATTTGTCTGCGATATTTCTTAAGTCTATTTCTCTTGTATATTCAACTGATGACCAGTTTATTTATATGCCTGGAATAATGAATATGAATGCATACCTTATATCTGAAGTTCATTTGCTTGTTTTTGCATAACGAAAGCACTTCCCATGCTTGTTGATATAAAACCACTCCTAACATTTGTACATCAAACTTTGTAGATCTCGAGACAAAGTTGTGGTTAGTCAAAGTTATCCCAACAAAAGCCAGGCTCGTGATTTGAGACATCTCTTATGCATTTCGCCGCGATTTACTGAGATCAGAACGAGACGTATGCGTGTGAACAGCGTGAATCTCGTTTATTTAGGGGTTGTCTGAATTTTTATTTGTGTTCGTTTCGTACATTATGTAATATGCCCGTATAATATTTTAGCGTAGGTATATTTTAAGTGAATAAATGTAAGCAAATAGTCTAATCAGTACTTGTTCTCACTTGTTGTTTGAGAAAATATTAAAAACCTATACACAACAGGTACTAAAATTGGTTAATCTTTAGACATACAGAAGTTTTTCTTTGAGAGCATTTCTTGCTTTGAAGCAGCTGTTTGGCCATGAAATGATTTAGGTATAGACTTTCTAACATGCGTAGAAAAATCAAGGTAGGTTGGTAAATACGTCCGTGTTTTCTATGTTTCCATTCTAAAAGATTTCTTTTGGATGCAATATTTCATATACCATATAGGGTTAATAATATTTTCTTTATTAGTACGTGACGGTGGCCCCCATGTCGGGTAGTTTTACATTTAAATGGCTCTAGATTAAAACATTGTTTTTGGTTTGCATTTTCACTACATTTTGTTTTTTCCATGAACATCGCGTCGTAAAAGCACATTTAGACTTTAAACTAATTATTAGACTTGAAATCAATATTGGTTCTATACACACATTGTCACATTTATTTTCAAAACTTAAGGCAGCCAATTAGTCAAAGTGCGCCTATCATAAAAGTTAAGGACTGAACATTTTGGAAATGGCAACAAAGATTAATTGATCTATATACATAACTGAATAAGAAAAATCTGAGCTAACATAATCTTTTCACTAGTGTAATGCTATGGGGCTAACCACAAGTTCAAATATAGCACCAGTTGCCTCAATTCCTGATTCTTATATCGCAATCTCGATATGCCTGAACGGTTCAGAGATAAGAGTTATGAATGCAACTCAAGAAGTGACAGATATGCTAGGCAAGCTTGATGAAGAACTCAGGGCAAAATGTAATTCCAAGAGAGATCCTATGGTTGATTATTACGGAACTTTAAAAATGAATGTTGGACCCTATTTTGGGTATGGTAATAACTTGAGCAACCGAAGCGTTTTAACATCTGCCATCCGCGAGTTTTCTGCTGTGAGAATAATTGAAGGAATGCACAACCTTGGCTTTGTCTTGATGATAAGCAGTGATCTAGCAATATATGAAGACAATGGCACTTGGTTCTTCGCTAAAAGTGAGATAGAGGGGCACAAAAGAACTCCAGCAAAAGTTTGTGTAATCACACCAGAAACAGGACTTGCGGGGTATCAATCAGCCAACAAACTTGTTATCTTGAATCATGACGAGGACATAAAAACAGCGGTCGAGCTCGCTATAACTGATGGATGGCCAAGTGGGGTCATTAAATCTGAAGAATTTCTGACTTTAGGGGAAAAGGTGCATGTACTAAGTTTTGGGGGACTGTGGGGGCATATAAACGAAGCTGAGATTCACACAAGAAAAACAATTTGTAGTTTGGTGGGAAGAATGGGTGAACTCCATTGGAGGCTTCTTGCTTCATCCAATCTGAGGAGGACAGGGGATGCATACTTTTTTATCTATGACCCAACGTATTCAGCAAGACCTGATGACTTTTGCATGCTTGCTTTAGCAAAGACAAATCGGCTCCGGTTGATCAACTGTAACCATCTTTTGGACCCATTAGAAAAAGCAATTACTCTCGCAGGTTTGTGCATTCATGAAAAGCTTGATTATCATGGATGTAACGAACTCAGTATAGGTGGAAGTCCCTGGTATACAAATCAAGATCCAGAGGCGATTGCGGCTCGTCAATGTATTTCTCGTGTTATGGAAGTTTTTGGGCAGCACAGCTTCACACCTCTTTATGCAATTGACGTGTCCCGTCGCCAAACTGATAAAGCTTCGATTCTTTTCAGAAAAAACCCCTCCCCATTGAACTGCAAATATGCTTGCTTGTCGTTGAACCGAGGTAGCACACTTCGATTGCTCGATTTTCCTCTAGATGTGGCTGTGCCTATAAGGGATGCTCTGTATCAATTCTACCCGATGGGTGTAAAAAATGAGGTTCAACTCCCAAATTCAAACTTGGAAATTAACGTTCTTGGCATGCCTTGGTCTCAATTTCCCAATAATTATAATCGAAAGGCTGGATGTCAGCTCCACATGAGAGGAGTTTTGGGGAAAATGATGGCTATTGCAGCACAATTTGGCTGGTATGTATCTATATCGGCGGATGTTTCTAGTGTAACCTTTGGGAAACAACATACTCCAGTGGATGTGAACAGCTTATATTTTGTGAAATTGCAGTAAAAACTGTATGGCAAAGCAAATCAAGCAATTTATGCATGATACTTTTGAAATTTGTTTAAATTCTTCAATTCAGGATACTGGATGCAGTATGAATGTCAGACTTGAATTGTATTTGTACATGAAAAAAACCTATCCATCTTTGGAGATGAAACGATGAAAGATCAAGGCCGCTAGGCGGTCGTACAATTTTGTCGATGAACAGTTGACTTTGATTTATATTTGCCCGTCCTGTGTCTTATTGGACCAAATTAAGAAAAAAATGAAGGATGTAATCGGCAAGGACGCTACAAAACCTATGGGGGGGGGGGGGGGGGGGGGTAAGACTACCACGATTTTTATCATTTGGCTCAAGCAATAAATGCCCGGGTGTCATGGTTAGATGGTCAAACATTTTAAACTATGAACATAGTCAAATGTTCTAAATTAAATGGTCAAAATCCAAATTTTCCATGGTCATTGGTCATATCCTTCACAGCTCAGAATCATCATAAGATTATATAATACTATCCCTCTGTGTATTGATGTGTAAAATTTGAATTTTATACTTTAAATCTATTAAATCCAAACTATAATTACGAAATTTTACCATGATATATTTCTTGTGAATGAGACAAGTATATATTCAACATTTGACAATGAGTTACGGAAGCGAGTTATGTGCCCCGCCTCGGCTAAAGCTGTGAATGTCCTTGCTGAACGGCATGTTAAACAAGGAACTGAAGCAGCTGGGTTCCGTCCAGGCTCAATTCTTTACACTCAAGTCAATATGTTCGTTTAATACGTCCTCTTGATTTAATACATCGATTTTGACCATGACCACAAATTTATTAGATAACTGATTTTCTCTGAATGTATGAAATTCGCGACGGTGTTTGACATTGAATTTCTTTTTTAGTCAAATGCATTTGCGAAGTCATTGGAAAAATCTTTTTCACTCCTTATGAGACAGGAGAAGCTTCTGGTGACGCTGGAATTTTTGAATCATTTTCACAGTGTGTTATCAAGGACCAAGGCTATATAACGTTGTGTAATCGTGGTTTGACTTTTTAATGAAGAATGGAAAATCAGGCGCTTAGTGCTTACTATTGAATTTTAAATGTGCTTATAAATCACACATGAATTCAGACACACGCACGGACATATCAAATGTACCTAAACGACACTCGAATCCCGATTATTGCATTAGAGTTGTGAAGTGGACCAAATGGCATATAATTCAAATATATCATATTTCATTCAGTGCAGTTCATGTTACATATCATAACGTTGTAGGTTGGTTGTTTCGCAGATGTTCTGCTGCTTTTACGTAACATTGCTCAATATTTACTTAGTTTTCATTAAGATATCATGGTGTAATTGAAGTGTTATTCTTTAGTTTTACTTCTCCCGCTCGCTTTGTTATCTATACAATGTTTAGAAGTATTACCGGTATTGTAAATGTTTATAATATTCTAATATTTTTCTCATTAGCTTGTTAAAATTGCTCGACATAGATGAACTTTACTGTAGAGCCGTAAATCATGTCGTTTTAATTTGTCTTCGTTACTGTAATCAATGATAACTATGGTAATAACGATAATTATAACGATAAATTGCTTTAATAAATGATAATCATTTGGATAATCAGAAAAAAATGTAACAAAATGTTGATCACGCGACTCTGAAGCCACATTTTGGGCACATCCAGCAAGGATTAAAATGAAGCTTGCTTTTTTTATGTTTATGTGGACTCCAATGACGCAGGCTGTAAATATTGGTAAGTAAAAGTAAAAGATTTGCAAGTACTCTGAACCGTGAACAACCTTCTAGATAATCTATTAAAATAACAGTTTTATATATCTAATCTGACTAATCATAATCACAAACTAATATTAGCAAGGTCTAATCATTCCACAAAGTTAACTCTGACTTTCATGTTGAACCATAGTTAAAACCGTGATTTCTTAGACTGTATAAAGTCTGTATCAGAACTGCGTGGAGGCCAGGAGATATCGTCACAATACGCTTCATCATTGGAAGACTGTTTAGAAAAGTGCTTAGCGCTGGAGAGGTATCAACCATACAGTGTATTAGTATTATACCCAGCATTGAGGAATGGGTCATGTCAATAATATATATAATCATGGTTATGTTCTTTTTTAAAAGGACCAATTCTTGTCTTAACAATCTATAATACGGGCCGGGGTCATAATCTATATTAATTAGTGGTCGTTTAATGAGCATGCAAGTAAAAATATCTATCCAAAGGCTGAACACCTTTTTCTAAGGTGTACCGGCGTAGTGCTGCTTGGGGGGCAAGAAAATTCTTATTTGAAATGTACAACATATTCCGGATCTGTGAGTCTTCAAAAAAACGGAAATATTTTGAGTTCAGCAGCTGAGAAAAGCTGCTTCGATGAAAAAGAAAGTGAGTTCTCTGATTTGAATGCAACATCATTTGTCTAGATCATACAATTGATATTATACTATTTTACAGAACTTGTCATACTTTTACTGGTGAATACTTCTATCCGAGGATTTTGCTTCTTTTGTACAAACATTTAAATCATTCGTCTTAATTACCTGCCACACTGTGTATTTGATTTCTACAATTTACACTATAGTTCACTACGATTTTCAGAAGGAACTAAAAGCAAGCCAGCGATATCGAAAACCCTCATCATACTAATTGTTGTGATTGGTGGTTTGTTTGCTGTCGGGCTCACTTATCAGTTCTGGAAACACGCAGACGGGGGACGCTGTACTGGGTGCGATCAGACTCAGAACAACAATGCCCCTGCCAGAAATACCCAGTACGGGAAACGCAGACGTCCCAAGAATTTCAAGTCCTTAAAACGGAGAGATGAAGCCAGTGAAGGTGATGATGGGAGTGGTGTGGAGGATAGTGACGGTGATGAAGGTGACTACAGGAACAGAGATGGCGATTATGGTATTGATTGTGATTACGGTGGAAGTGGTGGTGGTTACGATTGTAGTGGTTATGGTGGAGGTGGTGGTAATTATGGTGGAGGTGGTGGTGATTATGGTGGAGGTGGTGGTGATTATGGTGGAGGTGGTGGTGGAGGCGGAGGTGGTGATGACTAATAGGACAAAATAGTATCATTTTCGCAATTTGTAACAAACGCTAAGATGTTATCATGTATTTTTAGACTTTTAATTTGAGATCAGGAAATTGTTTGTTACTTACGAGGTTAAACACTATACAGTCACTCAACTACCACGTTATAATTTGATTTTTCATGAAACAGTGAGTTAAGTAGTATGAGAATCTACTATCTGATGAAAACAAAACCTGAAAAATAAAAAACGAACCTTCTTTTCTGCATGTTAGATTGAGAACAGAGGTCATCTCCTCCTGATTGGGAGCAGATATTCTGATACCTGCAGGAAAAATTAGAGTTACAGTCTTGAAGTAAAATCAAACCTAAAAGTTAGTGACACTTAGTACTTCATGACTACTGTTTTGTGGAATCAATTAAAGCTCGAAACAGAGAAATTGAGAGTCAGCCCTTAAAATTCTGGACAACTAGTGCCACGATGCCGCAAGTGTTCCTTCACAAAAATAAGTGTTCTCAACAAAGCAGGACCTAAACAACGACTCCGGATGGCAGGGATCATTTTGCTGATACTGTTCGTACACATGATCACTCTGCACTTGGACATGTACTTTTCCATAGTGCGCCTCAAAGCATGCTGCGCGTCTTTGGTCAGTCTGTCCGCATCTGGAAGTGAAAAATTTGTGATCAAATTAACCTTCAGCATCCAAATTTTAAGATCTGTTTTAAGATCGGGAAAGTCGATAATAACGCATAAGTTACTTTGTTCGCACCTGTAAGAACAACGACTTTAAACTCTCTCATCTTCTCTGAGTCGAGTTGGTTAGTTTGAGCGATGGTCTTGATGAGATCCTGGATTACTACTCGGTCGTATATTCCCGCATCAGAAGGATTTACCTTGAGAAGGAGAGGAGATGTCAGTACTGTGTGAACAAACAGAAGGAACTATAAACTATAACCTGCTGTATGCTTAGAAATGAAAGTCAGAATTCTTGAAGATGAGTCGGTCAAATGTTTTATCACGTGACGTCTCGAAATTAATTGGTCGTATCCCGCTTCTCATTGGTCAATCGCTGTCACGTGAAAGCACAAATTTCCGACTCCTCCCCAATGATACTGACGTCCATAGACTTACTGGAAAACACGACCAATTACTTAGCATCTAATTAAGTTAGTGGCTTAAAAGTCAAACCAAACAGTTCAAAAAGCTAACCATTATGTGATAGTTGCTGGCTATCGTGCTGATCTCGATCTTCTTATTGCTAGGAGTATTAAAGGAGTGATGCTCTATCCGCAACTTCTCCACTCCCGCGCCGTATATCTCGCGCAGCAGACACATTATCCTGGTCTTCTTGCCTGCGCCACTGGGTCCGTAAACCAGTAGATGCGGGAAGTCTCCACTGTTTACCAACTTCTTGAGGTGTTGAGCTAAGGGTTTGTGGTAGTCTAACTGTGAGAGGGATTTAGGTCGGTGTTTGTCGACCCACAGTGCCATTGTATCCTAATTTGGTGGGGTAAATTTAGGTGCTTCTAGCGTGACTGCGTGAGCGGTAAGGTATCAAGATAGAGAATGAGCGTATCAAGATAGAAAATGAGCGTAGAACGTAGAAGCGATAATAATTTTAATTTTCACAGTAAATCGAAGTTTCAGTTGAAAACAAATGTTTATATATATACAGTATATTTTCATTCTACTGTTCAGTATACTGAAAATGTCCATTATTTAACAATTTGCAAAACCCCTAAAACACGTTTTATTATATGTCGATTCAAAATAAGAATGTAAATAATTACAATGCATACAAATAACTACTAAAAGCTCTAAGTGAATGGTAGGTCGTAATTATAATTTTGTATGAATTACTTAAATAACAAAATTGACTTACACAAATTACTAAACTAACAAAAATTCACAGCATAGAATTGGTAAACTATACAAAATATAAATCGAATTCAACGTGCGGTAAATATCCTTAAAATTCTTACGAAATAAAACAAAAATATAAACAAATATAAACAAAAATATGAAACTTAAAGCATCAAACTCTATAAATAGTTATTAAACCTTACGCCATCGGTCATCACTTTGACGAAATATATACACAAACAAAATATATACACAAACAAATAAAAATGCCCACACAACACAATCTAATTTAAAAGCTCCACGTGTCGAGCCATCTGAACCACGTTACATAACCATACGTCTTGTGATCCTCATCAACAGGAATACCGTACGCCAAAGGTGCGAAAGCAACAAAACTCGCCAGAATCACCAGCAAAAGCGCACATCTGAGACGAATGGCGGTGCGTGTGGAGCAGCGTGTTAACAGCATTTCCACAACCCCGCCCGACAACATGCAGTTGAAGATAAAGGCGCTGTAGAAGTGGTGGAAGTAAAGAACGCGACCCATGAGGAAGAAGGGGACGTAGTGGAGTAGGTACCCAAATAGGTACCAGTTTGTCTGGTACAGCTCCTTCTCTCCATACGGTATTTCCTGCGTGGGTTGCTGAGGATATCTTTGTGCGCAAAATGGATTGCTTTATTCTCGGTGAAAAATTAAGCTACGCTATATTAATTTGTTCAATTAATAACATTAATTAACTAATTTTAAACCAACGTTTTTTACCTGAGCCCTGAGTTTAGTGTAAGATTGCTTCACATTGATGAAGAGAAGAACAAATATCATTAACAAGTTTGTCCAGAAAATAACAGGATTCCCTGAAATGACGTTAATTGAAATAAGAATACATTATTGTATTGATGGCATAATGCAATAAAATGTAGAAAATTCTTGACAATAAAGATCATGCTGCTGTCAATGCTACGCTCTGACATAGGAACAAAGACATTTGAAGAATTAAGCAGCTGGGTCAACGCCTGACGAATGTTGCTGCCTTATATCATAACCTTCTGAACACAATATGCATTGCGAAATAATCGCTAGCTCTTCGCCAAACCTCCTATTCTCCTAAATTTAACTTAAAACCTTCAAACTGAACTGCTCTTGAAATTTTTTGGAATGTTTCCATTACCAGCTGATCAGATGTAGAGTAATTACGATTACACCTAAGTCGCTGTATATAAGGTAAAGCTTTGTCAATTAGCCCAAATTTGTAAACATCCGGCCAGGTTCAGAGAAGAGAGATTTGAAAAGTGACTAGCTGGCTAGTACATTGGGATTAGTGCGGAAAATTGTATGAAGTGTGTAGATTCTTACTGGAAATTTATGTAGCTCTACAGTCGATCCCAGCTTAGACACCTGAATATACGTCCTCGGTTTTTGTACGCAGAATACAATAAAGAAAACTGAAGGAAACATCTTCAACAAAATCCGAGGACTAGCATGACATTATCAGATAGGAATTGAAAGACGCAATATGTGAAATAAGTAAATAAACTGTTATGTCATTATAAAGTCAGAATTACTTTTACATGTTCAGTTAAACAAGGGATTCAGTTGAATACGCGATAAAGAAGATCACATAAAACCTAAAGAAGCACATCTCAGTAACTACATCGAAATAGCGAGGAAATCTCGAGAGTACCGTGTACAATTGGGGAAAACAGAGATGAGTATAATATTGGCATGATGGAATGTTCCAGACACAGATCAACGGGACAGTGAACAGTGTGCGGTGTAGATGTACAGTGGATGTATGACTCAACTGTTATCACAATTATCATGTAGTGCTAGTCCAAAACTCCATGCACCTATAATTACCAACTTTAGAATGGCAACAATGATCTGTGTTCCAAATTTGGAATTATTAACAGATGTCAGAACTCAGTAACCACGGTAACAATAATGATAGGTTTATGCGTTTCTAGTATAGCGATATTTTAAGACCTAAACTCTAGCCACAAATTTTAAGAGAATTCTCATTACACAGTCCAGATTTTGGGATTATTAAAAAAGGATACGACGATTAGACATGAAAAACAAATACATTGTTACAGAATGAGCAAGACGACATAATTACCGAGAAAATATACCCCGCCGTGTTTGTGGCTGAGAGCAAACCAGAGTCCCTCCCAGTCTAGCGGCCACATCCAGGGCCGGGAAGAACGTTCCTCTTCAGAGGGAAGCAAAGCGTTGTTAGTAACCAGCATCTTCACCTGCAGTAGTGGAGATTTTAACAAGGGGGCAGTCTTTGGAATTCGGTTGGGTTAGGAGCCTTCAGTTCAGTATGAAATGAAAATGAGTATAATTGAACGAAATGTGTCAATTTAGTTGAAAGAAGGTTAATGTAGTTGAATGAAATTATGGCATTAAATGTAGTAAACAATAACATCAGTTTGACCTGCATTTCGGAGAGTTTCTGAAAGAAGCTAGAAGGCTGGATACTCTGAGTATTTTCTGCCTCGTGAGGAGAGATATTGTGCTCTAAAGTAAATTGAACTGAAGTAGGCTTCCGCACGTGCCGTCTCGTACATGTCACCTGATTGTAACGAAATAGATGAAGAAACTAGTGAAGTACTGTAGAGTATTCACTATACTGTATAGCATTGTGAGTGTTGTGTGTAATGATGTGCACCCCTGCAGAAAAGGTCCATTTGAGGTGCCCTTTTCAAAGAAAAATAGAAGTGTCATACAACTTTGCAACCTAGCTAAATGGAATTTTTCTCAAATTTTAGTTTGGCAATTGGTTCTTTATGAAAAAAAATTCAAAGGAAAATCAAAGTGTCATACAATTTTGAAACCTAACTTAATAAAAATTTTTCTCAAATTTTAGTTTGGTAATTGGTTCTTTATGGGGGAAAAAAGATCCCAACCATTTAATGTAATAATGTTCAGTATCGTTTAGCACCTATTTTTTCGTGCAACAAATCAAACAGAAAGTTTACTTTCCATTTCTGGGATGTTCTGAGTTTGCTCCAAATTTGATTAGCATAATTGAATTCTGTGGACAACATTATAAGTTCGTCACAATAAGGTATAAAACTACTAAAAAATAAACTTTGCTATTCGAAAATTGCAGCCTGCAGTTTCCAAAAAATAACCAAGAATAGCCTTTCCTTTATTCCCAGAAACGTTGTCAGCGACAAATTAATGATGATTTTTCTAAAATTTTTGGGGGCTTTCCCCCCAGAATTTTAGATTGAAATGATACACTTTAGCCGTTCCAAAATTGTAGCCGGTTGCCTGTAGCTTCCAAAAAATCTGGGCTTCAGCCGAGAACATAATAACGAAGATCAGCTGTTCCTTTATTGCCAGATTCGTTTCTTGAGACAAATAAATCATGATTTTCCAAAATTTTTTGGGGCTCCACCCCTAGAATAGAATTGAAATTATGATAGACTTAAATTTATCCGTTTCAAAATTGCAGCCTGCAGTTTCCATTTCCAAAATATTGGGGGCTTCTCCTGAGAACAAAATAACGAAGTAAATCCTTTCCTTTATTGCCAGATTCGTTATCTGAGACTAATTAATCATGATTTTCTTAAAATTTTCGGGGGCTTGGCCCCCAGAACGAAACAGCAAAGCTCAATTTTCCTTAATTGCAACAAATTAAACAAAATTTTCTGGAGCTCCGCCCCAAAATGTAAAATGTAAAACAATGACTGGGGGGCTCATAGTAAAGTTTCGCCTCTAAAGCAAACTAAAGAAAATTTCTCGGTAACTAAAAAGTTTATCTCATATCATAATCTGCACCCATGATGATGTGTAACATAATAATGTAACAATAATGCGTATATTATTGTTTACAGAATTCACAATTTAGTATTTACAGTTTAAGAAAAGATACCCCAACGCTCTATAACCTCAATTTGTTTAGCGCCATACTCTGGCAATTGTTTCTCCCCCATCTTTAGAGCACATTTGTTGTTCAAACTCAACAAAACAAGATCAGTCTGGAATGTCTCAACTTTCTGGAACTTTCTAGAAACGTCCGAGAGAGTGATTTGCAGACAGCTGTTGAGATCACTGTTCTCGGTTGTAACTACCTAAAAACAAAGTTGTGTGTGCGCTGTAAACATAAACAGAAAAGCGGTAAATTTTCAAAGAGAATTAGAACAATTGAACCTAAAGAATTAGTGCCGATATAAATGATATGTTGTTTGATGTGTTCAGTTAAGAAAAGGGAGCGGAGTATTTGTTATCCGAACTTTACTGCTATCAAACAAGTTACAACCGAGTTTACAAATTGTGGTTAAACAGACAACTCCTGGACGAGTCACCTACCCTATTATCAACCAGATCAGTGATGCCGGCTATATCGGGTAGAACTGTTAGGTATCTCCCAGTAGCTCTATGTCTGAGCTGTATCATGCCTCCTGACACAATGAGAGAATCCCCGTACCCTGGGGTTCCCAGACATCTCTCTACTTCCCACTCGTTGTTCTCATCCCGGTGTCCATACCCTGTCACCTGAATATCAGAGTTTTGTGTCAGGACTCAGCAGGCTATATCTTGATATTGATAGTTTCAAAAACAGATTAATTGAATTTTTTGCATGACAGGCTCAATCAGACAACTATTTCTTCTGTGGAGGTGACATGCATTTGTCAATATTCATAAATCATAATTTTCCAACAACGGCTTCAATCCGCCATAAAATTTTGATAAAAATGTGATTTTGCTTTGCCCTAAAAAGTTGAATAAACCTGATTGAGTCCAATGTCTGGGTAAGTGAGATGGTGAGAGTGCAGTAGAAAGTGTCCTTTCTTAAACCGAACGTTGTTCTGATAGTGTAAGTACTGGCTATTCTTTATGTCAGCTACTTTGTTACCTATCAAACTAGTTTTTAGTTGTTAAGGAATTAATTTGCAGAGGATTTCATTACAAGCGACTTACTAGAGATTTATTTGAACTGCTTAATCAGCATTAAAGGCATATAGACAATACTATGATTGATAATAACATTATACTTAGTCACACATCTCTACATAATCATCTATTGAGATAATCATTGTCATATTACAATATGGATTCAATAGCTTATTTCCTTGTCATACCTGGCTTGAAAAGAAGGGCTGTATGTGGAATCCGAATCTGTGGTATTCAATGTGAAGCGGAAGTGAATAACAAAGAACAGTATGTAAAGAAGAGCTGGCAAGACAATGAAGGATGAGGCAAAAGCACTAAAATAAACAGCTGCATCCTTGATGTGGCAATTTTTGTCTGTGACCATCTTCCAGAGATCTTCTATCACCTGCAATATGTTTCAAATTCAGCAGAAAGACAAGAAGATTTCTCGTTAACTGAATCAAGTGATATTGTTAATCACTTAGAATATAAATTTACTCACCAAGAAACCAATATAAGCAACTGTAAATACACCAATATATTTAACACTCATTATGCAACCCAATGATGCTCCAGCAGCAGTAATAACACACATCCAAGATTTGCTGTACAATGTGCTACATCTGAAAAATTCATTTTATTGATATATTATTTTTAAAAATTAGTCACAAAATTGATAAATAGCAATAGTTTCAGAATACATAATATGATAAACTGCATACTTCCAAGGCAACATATAATGGCTACAAGTACTTGATGTATACGGGCAAGAACAATTGATTGTGAGCTGAAATGTTCTTACCAACAGCAAATTAATTATATGTTAAAACTGTCAAGTAAAAAACCACAGATCTTAATAAAGAAGCTAGTTTCGATATCAATACAGAAAATTGCAAGTCCTTACCTTGTGAGTTGATGTAGTGCTAATGCAGTTGCAAGAAAGAAGAAAAGAGGAGATTCTAACAGTATAAATTGTGATAAAGTAATCAAGCCTGTGTCAAATGTGAGCAGACATGCACATACTATTCCAGCATTTCTAGATATCTGTAAAAATTGCAGTAAAATTAAATTGACTTGTAAACACTTAACTTTTGATTGCATGCGATTAAGAGAAATCATCTACAAATAGAAATGTACAGTTGCAGTAGGAATTTATTGTAGAAATACCTGAGATTGAACAACTGCATATATCAAGGGAGGGACAGCAGAACCTAGTAAGGCACAAAAGCCTCTAATTCCACAGTAATTAGTGTCTCCATATTCTTGTCCAGGTTTTTCAAATGAAAAGCTTCCGTTGTAGCTGGAAAACTCTCCAAAGAGCGCAAGCATCATTTTACCAAGAGGAGGATGTACATCAAAGTAGTTCTCGGACTTAAGATAATAGCTTGCAAATTTGCCAAAATGTGTTTCATCCCAACACACCACATCAGGATCACAAAGTTTGTTAAATCTTGTCACTAAACTTCCAATGAATACAACAGCCATTTCAATAGCCAATGAGGGGTTTGACCAATGATATTTCCCTTCCATCCTAGTGTCATAATAAGTGTCCTCATTAGGGGTTTCAAATTTTCAGAAGGAAAAACATTAAACAAGTCTCAGCAAAGTTAGATTTCCGTTGAGCTGTACTTAAAACAAAACTTTTTTTACATTTACTTACTCTAACTTTATTTGTTTGAAAACAATGTGGATTTAAATTTCGACCCTAAAAATTTACAGTTCTGCAGCTGAGCATGGTAACTGGTCTTTAATAATTAGGATCAAGAGCGTTCAGAGACGCTTCACCAGTATGATAGAAGGGATAGGCTTTCTTCGGTACTCAGAGCAACTGCAGGTTCTACAGCTGACAACTCTTGCTGGGAGGCGTTCGAGATGTGATCTTATTGAAGATTGGAAGGCTAGCCAAGGTTTATCCCAGCTAGCTGGAGTTTTAAATTTTAGTTGATCAGGAGTCAATTTGATTTGTAAGCCTGGAAAGAGTAAAAGCTCCAAGTTCAATTGTATTAAAAGGAATTTCATAAATGAAAGGGCAATGTTGTTTTGGAATAAACTACCAACTGAAGTTCTTAACAGATTACAGCTGCAACTGATCATTGCTGGGGAGGCAGAAGAATGAGTCTTAAGTACAGAGGCACTAGGCAATCAAACATTTGATGACGACTAATTGTGCATACAAAGCAAGTTACTTTGGTGCATATTAGGTAAGTTTTGTTGTCAATATTTAAATCCCTCAATTAACAGATGTATGACCTTGTTTTTAACAACGATCAAAGGGGAACTTAGAGAGAGCCACTGTAGAGAGAGTTGCGCTGAAATGGTCAAGCTTTTGAAATTACCCTCCCAATTCAAGTGTGTTCTGTTTCTGATAAGCTTGTTGATGTGATGCCCGACCTGTGCACTCCAAACTCTCTACACTGGTCTCATATTAAAACAATATATAATCTCGCCAATGATATATTATAACCAAAAATTATTTTGTCAGCTGCATTGTAGGTTGATAACCTACTGTCGTGGACTTCACATGCTGTCACGCATTTGGACGCAATCCTAGATGCGTATCACCCGTTAACTCTTAACAGGTAAGTACTATAAGTGGTGGTGTAGTGGTATCTACCCCGACTGTCTATGCAGGAGATCTGGGGTTCGATTCCCAGATCCGTCAATCCTAGAGGGGTGCGCTAAGGGCATTTGCCTATGCAATCT
>JH152739.1:11444-21759 GCA_000226015.1 Mnemiopsis leidyi | reverse complement strand
TCTATCACAATAAGTAGCACACTATAAAAGTCTAAACTGCACACAAAATGTTACGATTCAATCAATATCAACACACTGCAACACAATAATCACTCGGTACTAACTACGATCAATGTAAATACACTATATAAAACTTTACTAAAGTACAATAAGCTGGCCATGTACAATTCCAGGTCAAAACTCGTTCAGAGATAAGATCTGTAATTGCCCATAATCAGTAAAGATAACACGCCCTATTAAAGAAATATTACATAATATTAAGAGGAATAGACCATTCTTGCGTATTAAGACTTTTCTTTTCAAATTTAAGGTAAATACTCTCCATGTATCTAAGCTTAAGGTCTTGCTCACACTTACTTACTTATTACGTACTTATTCCAACAAAAATGTTCCTATTTTACCAAACATGTCTCGATTCTACGAAACATGTCTCTATTCTACCAAACATGTCTCTATTCTACCAATCATGTCTAATCTACTTAACAACATGTCTCTAGTTTATCAAACATGTCTCTATTCTACCAAACATGTCTCTATTCTACCAAACATGTCTCTATCCTACGGAATATGTCTAATCTACTTAAAAACATGTCTCTAGTTTATCAAAAATGTCTCCATCCTACCAAACATAACATTTCTTGTCTATCTAGGAAGTTTTTCTTCGACGCCGGGTTCTCGAGTGTAGTTTCAAGTTACAATATGTTTCTGCGTTGTCAACTGAGCTGTGATCTACCCTGTTATCGTGTAGAATGGGATGTAAATTTAAAACGTATTCCGTGTGTTACATAATACCATAGTTGATTAAATTACCTTGTCACGCAAAATTGCAACTAAGATCATAAGATCATCTCCAGTATTTTCCTGCTAGCTGAACATTACTCAGTAGCCCCTTTTTTCGTGGATGTGTCATGGATTTCCTATGTTTAAAGCACATTCCTGCTCATTTAAATAATCCTTGAAATTCAACAGTCATGAAACTACGTCATGGCGGAATGTTCAATCACCATGGCACTGTGACATAACCCCTTCATATATACGTGATGTAGGCGTGATCAGCCCTTTTGTCATCGATCATGAATTTGGTAATGCGCGTGCGCGTGATAAAGCACATCAATTTGCAGCGCTTGCGCATAAAAAGTATGAAGGTGCAATTGCAGAGTAGCTAAATAAAAAGTATATTTATTTTATTTATTATAATATCGTTAATATATTATTGCATCGATCTTAATCATATTCATATCACGATAATCGATTAAGTAAATTTCAAATTTATCCAATATTATGATATTGAGTCGTCATTCACCACAAGCTTGACAGAATAACGTGGGAAGTGGGAACTTGATTGGGTATCCTAGATACCGCATCCAATCAATTACTCCTAAGTGACGGCATCAATGGCATGCTCAGCTGATCCAATCAGCCGGTCACATTGCTCAGGAAAGCTTGTTTACAGTCTGCATGCTGCAATTTTTATGATAATGTGAGGCCTTAGTTTCAAACGACAATTTCACCTCACGACATGTGATCCTTGAGTGGAAGTAGATTGCGCACAAGTCAGAGTCGTATTAAAGACTCTAGCGGGGGACTCCAGTTTAAGCAACTTCTGGATAATCAGAAGATAATCCAGAATGGGCTTCTGTAAAGTAGTTCTAAGTTGCTGATAGATACTTGACTAATTACTTTTACTTTGGGCGATCCTCGATCGAAACTGCTCCACGATTTTCCTCCAAAGTGAACGATCGAGCATCACACCCCTAAGGTCACCAATCTCTACTCCAGCACCTCTTGCTACTGTGTCTAAGAATGTTGGTGGCCTTCCACCTCGCCCGGTTTGGGGTAAGTGCCAAGGCAACACAGAGGAGATGGTCTGGTCATGTGCCTTCATGCAATGACTTGGACACTATATATATTTACATATATATTATATATTATATAGTCAGCTAGCTTCCTGTCTGTCGGTATTCCTCTTTTTCCGCGACGGGTGAGAGTCTATTGCTGGTGGGAAGAAATGATCAGGTCTTCTTTGAGTAGGTTTACTGCTGAGGAGCAATACTGATTCCCTATAACACTTCAAAAGTTCTAACATCTTCAGCTCGGAAGGATGTTGTGTGCTCGTCGGGAGTCTGAGCAGAGATGCTTTTCAGTCCATCTGAATCGAGAATTTTGGTTCCAAGTTAATCGTCCAGGAATTGGTTTGTGCCTTTATTCCTGACCATTACTTTAGCTTATACAGTGCTCCATATCGAACGAGCGTGCTACTATGTATTAGCATTGTGTGCCCCAAGTTATCAGAGCACTAGCCTGCCGATAGGGTTCTGACCCTGAATGAGGATGTGACTACGCTTTCAGGATACAAGCATTAAGGATACAATCGTTGACGTGATCGCGAAGTGGAATGTGGGCTGTTGATTTGACACTGTCCCCCGATCGTGCAGATATCTTAGTCAAGGCTGATGTCTCTAACAACTGCGTTCCGTGATCTGATCAAGGGTTAGACCGTTAATCTAGATGCAAGTTAAGGGATATAATTAATGCTTATTGAGCGACTTAAAGCATTATTTGTATGAGGCAAAATTATTTATATGAGGCATTATTCATATGAGGCATTATTTATATGAGGCGAAGTATTCCTATTGTAGAATGTAGTGTAAATCCGGTGGGGTGTGGTATCAGAAATATTGGATCGGTATGACAAACACAAGCATTCTTTCCTATCTATTAATATTCAGGAACTTGTGGTGAAGTTAAGTTGTCGTTTTAAATGGTACCCATATCTGGTGGTGAAGTGGTCGTTACTTGTTACCTTGTTCAGTGTGTGCGGAAACGTGACAGCGTTAATTAAAGTTAATTGGTCGTATCTGGCTTCTCATTGGTCAATCGCTGTCATGTGATAAAAAAAGTTTCCGAATCCTTCCCAAAAATTCTGACGTCCATTGTGGAGCATTATAGAACAAATGATAAATAATATTTATTTTTGGCACTCGTGTGATGATTTACGTTATCACACTCCCATACGTACATTTTTCACGCGATCAACATCTGAAAAACACTTCAATGTTCAGTTTGATACAGTTTGTAACGAAGTTCTAATCTTACTTGATCATGCAAAACACTAATCTGCATTCCCCAGGTCTCGTTTACTACCAGAATATACCACCCTAACATAAACAACAACGGTAGTATCTGTTTAGACATTCTCCGATCACAATGGAGCCCTGCCTTGACCATATCGAAAGGTAAGCGTAATACATTTGACATTTCTATACCCGTAACATTTAAGTGTATTGCATATACATATTGCATATAAGTTGATGTTTCTTTAAAAGAAAATGTTTTGATCATTTGAAAATCGATTCTAGTCTCATCTCACAAGGCGCCTATTTTCAGTGCTACTATCGATATGTTCACTGTTGACGGACCCCAACCCAGACGATCCTCTGGTTCCTGAAATAGCCCGGATGTATAAAAGCGACATGAACAGATACAAGCAGTTGGCAAGAGAGTGGACTAGAAAGTATGCCATGTAAGAAAGAGACTCTGATCATTGTTCTTGGTCCAGTATTAGGATGTTTCATTGAGGAAATGGTGGGACTATTTGTGCCAATTGTAGAAGATAAATTTGAAAATTCGTTCGTCGACAAATCAAGCTAGAACTCAGTCAAACCAAACATTTTAGGGTTAAGTTATCGGTAGATGTTTTTAAGTTCATAGATGGCTTTGTATTTCCAATCGTTTTTAGTTTGATTCATGTTCTCTGCATGAGTGTGATATTTGATTGTTGAGCTAGGGATATCCACAAATAACGCCCACTCCATTAAATGAGCCACTCGATTACCAAAACTTAGATCTTTGATAGCAGTTTTGGTAAAAGAGTTTTGAATTTGCAACTTTTTCGCGGACGTTCTTTATGGATGACCCCATGGAATACTAAAGCGGTCATCGAGAAAGGATTCTCATCGTTTGTGCGCCTCGGCCTAGAACTTCATTCAAAGACATGTATCATACAAAGAACTATTTCCATGTTTAAACTAGAAGACCTAATCAATCACATGTTTCTCGATGATTGCTGTCAAATCCAGAAAGCTGTTCTTCGATTTCGCTTCTTCGGATTTAGCTGTTCTTAACTTCTTGGATTTAACTGTATCCTGAAAGTGGCAATGGTTTCCGTTTTATTTTCAAAACGTGTTGTAAATTTTGCCGACGGATCATGATTCCATGAATGAAGAAGACGTAAAGTTTTAACGGTAATTGTTCAATCTTTTGTACAGCGTTGCTATGATTAAAATAGTTTTTCTATAGCAAGTATTTTTCTCTAAAAGTCCCAGATGAAACTGTTTTAGATTTGTATTATCGCATTAAATTTTGTTGATGGATTTTCTTCAGAAACAAGATTTATTTTGAGCAGTTTTGGCTGATGCCATTAGTTGTAAAAACCTTTTGGTTCCGGCCCTGAATGATAAATATTAAATCAATAAATAAAATACTCTTTCATTTTTGTGACCCCCATGTCGAGAAGTTCATAAAAATAACCAGCTCCACAAAATCTGCTACTATTTATAAGTAAAAATTGAAGCCTGATCGAGTATTATTATAGGCCTAAGGGCCTTTTTTGCACCCTCGAGCCAATTGCGTCATATGTCGACTTCGAGCATCAATTTCAAATTCCATGTCGATAAATGTCAAAATTAATCGTTCATTTTCGATTCCAATTTCCATCCGTCTCGACATTTTTCCTTCGAATGAGGGTCGGTCAAAGTCAGATAATACCCTTGTAGTTGTAGGTTGATTAGATTAATTTGAACTACGATGGCTTCTATCACGCGCTCTGAGCTCTCACGTTGCGTTGTCGCGATGATACCCGATTCTCGCAGCTCAAAGCTTAACGAGAAGTTCGTTAGAACGGTTGACGGATATAATCTCGTCAAGTTCCAAGCATTGCTTTAAGTTTAAGTTTAACCAGGGCCCTTAATTGCGCGCGTCGCGGCGTAAGTAGTGTACCTTTCAGTTTCACTTGACGAGATGATATCCGTCTAACGTGTAGCAAGATCGTACAGCAGCGCGCACCCTCCCGTAATTTTATTCTCCGGGATTCGCTTCGAATGAGGGTCAGATAACACCTCGACAACAAATGTACCGAAAATTTGCTGACGTCTAATGTGAACAACCCCTAACGGGTGATGCGCGTCTAGAACTTTTATTTATTTTAGAAATGCGTGGTGGCCGCGACCGTAGCAAGTAGGTTATCAACCTATAAGTTTTCACCTAACCAGGTGCTTAAGCACACTACG
Organism: Mnemiopsis leidyi; assembly: GCA_000226015.1. NCBI lineage: Eukaryota > Metazoa > Ctenophora > Tentaculata > Lobata > Bolinopsidae > Mnemiopsis > Mnemiopsis leidyi. The sequence continues at coordinate 16,471 of JH152739.1, read as the reverse complement.
CGTGCAACAGCTGGCTCTGGTTAGAGCAAGATTCAGTTCAAACACAGCATTCCACCAAATTTTTGTCAGACGTTGCCTGACCTGCTGCCGCGAAGCGCGCGGCAATTTAATTTGAATTGAAAATGGGCTGCAACGCAACCAAATTTCTGTTTAAACGAGATAAATTTACCATATTAATTCTTAATAATATGATACTGATAGGTTAATTACTTGAAAATTAACCTTCTGACTCTGTAAATTTTGATAAAAAGTGGGTAATTTTGAATATTAAGCATGTTTTGAATTCAGAATTTTTGGTGACGTCATCGCTGGCCATACTGATACACCCTCCCCTCGTCATCAGTCGTCATCATTTGGGACCCCCCTGGCACCCTTCGCTGATGACGTCATTTGTGAACGTTCCTTGATAGTGTAAGGGAAGAGGGCTAGAAGCAAAACAAATTTGTTTTTGACTTTTTAAAAACTTACCGGATACTGAACGTAAATATTAGTATACTATCAATACTCAAATTCTACATTTCAAATTTAATAACGAACTCCTGAGAGGGGCTGTTGCAATATTGACTAAACTAAAACAGTTTTAAAAATTCAACTTACCTTGAGCTGCATCAATTATCAAATAAGTTCATACAAGTTATTTCATTTAGTTTCATTCATTTAGTTTCACTAAGTAACCTGACTTTTGGGCCCGTTGTTAGTAAAGAATGAGACGACGATGTAGAGTTTGGGTGATCTAACAGTGTGAAACTTACTCAAAATTGCAGAACCGATATCACTATGATTTATATTAAGTTAAATATTGAATAAGTACTGCAACTTAAAGTTTACATTTGAACAGAAGAAGTTCGAATTACTGCAATGGCATGTATGTATTGACAGAATAAATGCTTACAAATTACAATGGACCTATAGTTTCAGAAAAATTCGCAAGGTGGTTCATATCATTTCAGCTTTACAATTTTTATAGAGTAAAACCCTATCGATGGCGAACTGGGAGCACTGATTTGTATTAACAGAATAAAATAGTTTCCCACGATTTAAAGTCTAAATTAAAATTAAATCGAGTACCATTCTCAGGCTGGCCCAGATTTTTCAGCTTTACTTCTAGTAACAAGAAAATCCCAGTTTATGAAGAACTGGGAGCAATGATTTGAATGTCCGACAAGTCTGCCCCGTCCTTCAGTTCTAGCGTATGTTCGTTAGCTAAATGCAGCAGGCAAGCGAAGGCGATAGGCACCGAGAGATTCTCTGACATAGTCGTCGAGACCTGTGGATACAGACATGAGTGTCACACAATTCGTCCCAATTACAATAATTTACCATAATCATAACAATAATACCAATTTTTATGATCTATCGTATCAACTATAGTTGTCTTGCAATTTGAGAAACTGTCAACTATAAAAAACACCACTTTTTAGTTTTTATGTGATTCTTGGAACAATAGAGAACATCTTTTATGAAAATTTACTGGCCCTGCTCTAGTATTCGGTGGTAAAATACTCTCACATAGTCCAATGGAAACAGGTTGAACTTCAAATACAAAACGAGGAGCATTAGTCGCGGTAATACCCGACTCTACAGAGCGTTTGACGGATAAACTCTCATCTAGCATTACATTTAGGGAAACAAGTAATAAAATTTTAGACACTTCCCCAGAAATAACGTTTCCTATTTGTCGTCAAAATGTCCTACATGACCATGGCAATGATTTATTTTCTTACTTTTTACCAAAGCAAATTTTAGTGGTGATTATGTTCGTGGTCAGTGCCTCAGAAACCCCCACATCCCTTGAATATATTTTACTCAATTGTAGTCAATCTATTGTACTCAATTCTGCTCAATCCTTTACTCTACCTTCATAATTCCTATTACTTTGCAGAGTCACGAGTCACGACAGAAAGTGTAGTCTTACCTGATGAGGAATCTTTTTGTACACTTCTGAGAATGTTACTGTTCCGCGCTTTGACTTGTCCTCCCCAATTCGGACATCTTGGTTAATAACACGATTTTCCACTATGAAAAAATGCATTTTAAAGGAGTTTAATTTTCAGAACGAATCTTATTCTATTATAGCAGCTCTATAATTTCCTGGTTTGAATTATATTTTGATAAACGTAGTTTATAACTTTTAACCGTACTACATTTGTAAAATTACAAACAGATTTATCTGGAGAGAACCACAGAGTTCAGCTATAATAACTATATACTCACCATCTTCAGCTGACTGAGGAACAATACTGCTCCACATGACTTTCTTCAGCTTTCTCACATCGATCTTCTTCGCCTGCTTCGCATAGTGAATATCAATGCGCTCGATCTTTGGGGCAGCATCAATGAGTTGAAGATCGCCGATAGGAGTGGGGGTTGGACCACCAGGAGAGCCGAAACTGATCTCACCAGCTCCGTCGTCGTCATCACTGATGTTCTGGTCGTTAGGACAATAGTTACTGAGATCATGGGGATTGTCGTAGTTATACCAGTCTTTATCTGTAGACTCCCCACTACTAACAATTTTCTCCGCAACAGCGATCTTCCCTCGCCACAGCGGCATCATCGAAAGTTTCCTCAAGCTAGATTCTAAGTAGTGTATGTCAAGGGGTAGAGTGTTGTTGGAGGTACGGTTAGACCGCAGTGTCTCGTCGGCCAGAGTTGTTTTAGCGCGAGACTTGATGAAATGCTTGAATAGATCATCTTCGGGAGTGTCAAATGTGTGGGACACAACAGTTTTCTTCTTCCTCTCTTTCTTCTCACCCTCGTTCTTAGCAGCGACAGGTTTCAATTTCCAATGTCCTGGTCCAGCCCACATGTTGGTGAGCTGAGGGTTGAAATACCCGAACTCAGTTGGCTGTAACGCCAGGGTCAAATCGTCTATAGTCATTCTCTCTTTCTCCTGTGCCGCGATACCCCTCTCATCTACCTCGTCTCCGCTACTCATGGCGTCCACCCCAAAATCATCCTCGTCTGCCAGGTCCTCCATCCCCGGAACGAAGGGGTCGGCTTGCTCGGACTCCTGGGTGTCGGGCTGGGAGGGTGGAGGCTCGTAGAAACTCTTCTCCTCGGTACAGACCCAGTTGTTAAAGCGGAACCCGTCAAACGTGGGACATATAACTCTTTCCGAGTTCAATAAGCCCGGGATAAAGGAGGCCAGGTGTGAGGTGTCTAGTCTCGGTTCAGGAGCAGGAGACTCCTGGTTCACTGAGCTCTGGACGTGGTAGATAGAGGAAGAGTCGAAGAGGAGTGAGTCGTTCTTTAGGAAGATGTTGTTTGAGATCAAAGACGCCGTACATTGCTCGTCTGACTGTCGTGTTGTTATCTGAAACCGATGCGATGAGATAAGTGTAAAGTAGATATGGAAACAGGTACAAAGCGGATCAGGTGTCACATTTACAATAATCCATATTGTATAACTATACTACGCTACATGGACCAAGTTCGCAACATAAAATATACGTAACGTATACCATGACCACGCAATAAAGTTAGTCATCATCTTGGGTAGTACGTTGATCCGCGATGAGATTCAATTTTATTTATAAGACTATTCAATTTTAATTGAAATTTATTCGCAGCGAGACTGTTTAGTAATTTCTTCTTTGTTTGGCAATCACAAGCCACAAGCACGAGAGTCCATTGCCGGTATTCTCTTGTTTTTCAAGAATTTCTAATGTTCAAAATTAATCAAAACGTATTACAACTGAATTGTAAATGAAAAATATGATACCTGAACAAGGGGATCAACATCAAAACTGAGATCGTAAGTAGTGTTTCGGATGTTTGCTAAATTCTTCTCGATTGTTCTGCCTTCGCATAGAGTGATCTTCTTTTTCTTCTTCTTGTCTTTCTTCTTTGTCGCATCATCCAAATCGCCGACCTCTTCTAAATTAACCAATTGTATTATTAAATTGCAATTTGATTCACACAGTCAAATTATTACAGACGACGTACCGTGAACAGTGGAAAATTTTTGAATGAACTTAGAGAAACTATTGAGGTCTAAGTCCTAGACAACCCGCCAAAATATTGCACTAGATAAGAAGCAACTTTATCATCCAGCTTTCTGATTTCTCGACAAGGCAATAAACATTTCTCTTAAGTAAGGAAGCGATCATTGCTTTGGCGATAGCTGACTAATTTATTACGATCTTGACTTGCGTTCCAACTTCTCTTCTTAAAACTTGATATGATTAATGCCTACATTTTAAGTATCATAAATAATTTACTGGAACGTCATGAACCGTTTTCTCGAAGAAAATATCAACAAAAGAATATGGCACAGGGGATTCCCAGGCGGCCACCCATCAAAGTACTGACCAAGCCTGCAGTTGCTAGACTTCCGAGATCGAACGTACTCAACCGAGTGCGGCCGTACCCCATTGGATAGAAAATTAGCTCAATACATTTGGCAGAAGAATATAAAATTGAACCAAAAAAGAGCATGCAGCAGTGCGGTTCAGACTTGTTACAACTCAGCTTTGATATATTCAGGGAAGTTCACGAAGTCAAACATGCAGTAGAGAGCAAGACTAAGATTTTTCCGCTTTCAACTTTAAAATTGTGATATCATTAAGAAAAGTTATACCTGTCTCGTTTTCACCCTCGGCTTCTGTGTTTCCCATTGAGCCAAGCATTTTCAAAATATCCCCATGCACTGCATCCACACGCCCAGCATAAATCTTAGCGCCAGCGTCAATTGTGCATCCAACAACCTGCACAGGGGGAGATAAGCACAGTGCCAGTCTGTGACAAACACTGTTTATTTTAATCTCCAATACTTTATTGCTGTAAAAAGTAAAGTAGTTTTAAAATGGCCGAGCTGGAGTGCACCTACCTGTGGTATTTGGCGGAAAAAGCAGCCAGACTTTTGTGTAGGCTAACACACTTACCTAACACACTTGTGTGTAGGCTAACACACTTACCTAACACACTTGTGTGTAGGCTAACACACTCACCTAACACACTTGTGTGTAGGCTAACACACTCACCTAACACACTTGTGTGTAGGCTAACACACTCACCTAACACAC
>JH152738.1:38680-70236 GCA_000226015.1 Mnemiopsis leidyi | reverse complement strand
CATTACCTTGTGTTTGAAGATGCCTAGCTCCTAAACTAACTCGGAACCCTATGCTGATTTTTTGCATGCAGCAAGATACTATCAAGGCCGACATTCTGTGAAAGTTTAATCACAAATTACTACACAGAGGCTGAGCTACAGCCGTTGGTGACACTTTTTTACCGTTTTCAAAACTTTCCTTGTGTTTGAAGTGGCTTAGCTCCAAAACAAACTCATAAACCTATGCTGATTTTTTGCATACAGTAAGATATTTTCAAGATCTAAGACTTTTGAAAATTTTATCATGATAAAATTGCAAAAATCATCGTTCACAATTGGAGTTATTGGGGTATAAATTTTCTAAGTTATTTCCTGGATTCGCTGTGTTTGTGGCAGAATTTTGTGGCATATGGCGCGATCTCTTTATGCTACTGGCTACCGCAGCCGCGTTTCTCTATCTCCTCTCAAAGTAGAGACGCAGTTAGCACTCACACGATAAATTTAAGAACGCGCACCGCGCGCATCGTTACCTTAATTTCCCCACTGTTTGGTACGACTGTGCCTCGAAAGTAACCGAAGCATATAACCTTAAATTTGTCCCAGTATTGAATTAACTAAGTTCTCTTGCAGGGATACATTCTGAGAATTTCCGGAGGTAACGATCTGCAAGGATTCTGTATGATGCAGGGAGTTCTGTCTAACACCAGAGTCCGGCTTCTATTCAAGAAGGGCATGCCCAACTACAGAGAGAGACGAGCTGGTGTTCGCAAGAGGAAGTCTGTCAGAGGTTGCATCGTCGACTCTCAACTCAGGTGTGTTTGAGAAAAAAGCATTGTACTGTCTCTGGTTTTTCTTAACAGGTTGATACTTGATTCTAAAGGTTGAAGATATCGACCATGAACTTTTAACTAACCAGAACTCTTCCTGCAGTGTTCTCGATCTCGTTGTCATGAAGAAAGGAGAGAATGAGATCCCCGGACTTACCGACACGACTCAGCCTCGCCGTCTCGGACCCAAGAGGGTTGGCAAGATCAGGAAGCTGTTCAACCTCAGCAAGGAGGACGATGTCAGACAATACGTTGTACACAGACCTCTCCCTGAGAAGGAGGGAAAGAAACCCAGGTCTAAAGCCCCCAAGATACAGCGTCTTGTCACCCCCGCCAGAATCCAGGTAGGCTCGAATCTTGAACTAAACTCGAATACTAATTGTTGAAGTGTCTTGTTATCATTTGTTAGTTTTTAACATAGCGGATATGTTTCCCGCCATCTTAATAAAGGAACTACCTATAAGAGAAGATGAGATATTTCATGCTCAAGAACCCAATCATGTTAGCTGCTTTATTTCGTCTCTCCAACCAAAACAAAAGTTATATTTCATGTTTTATCGACCATCACCCTTCTCGATGCTTAACTTTCATAATTTCAGCGCAAGAGGAAGGTACTGGCCCTGAAAAAGCAGAGATCTGAGAAGAACAAAGTACAGGCCGCGGAGTACGCCAAACTCATCGCTCAGAGACAGAGGGAAAAGAGACAGGCTCTCTTGTCCCGTCGACGATCCAGCAACAGAACTTCGACTTCATCTGCTTAAATTTTATTGAGTTTTTTATTTTAATTATTGAAAAAATTGTTTTCTTTGTTCATCACTGTCGTAGATCGTAGTATATTTGACATATCCACATCAGCTGAAATAAATTAGTAAATGAACTAAATCAGTTAATTTAAAATCACCAATTTAGTAAATGGTAAAAGTGGCATTAGATTTCTTCATTATTTAGCGGAGGCCGTGGTCATGGATATCTCTCTTCTAAATGACTGTCCGGACGGAATTTAACATTAAATTTGCCCAACAAAGAAGGATGAATAGCGGTAAACCCATGTGGCTGGCTCATGCTCATAGTGGTGCAGAAAGTTTCACTGAGGGGATCGCCTACAGACACAGAACCCAACTTGTCATGTATCTTTTTGGCGTCGTGTAATCGTGTAAAATCGTGTAATTTATGCAGATTTCAAGATCACAATAGCTCTACTGTGTCCGACGTAGGGCTTCAAACCACAGACCAATTAATTTCTCTAGTTACTCTGTATTTGAGTATCATACAGACGTTGTCTGGGGCCTTGACTGCTACTATGTACCGCAACGTTATGCTATTCGGCAAAAACTACTCATGTCACGTCCAAACCGTTTCTGAGCTCCAATATCTGAGCTAACATCGCTTTTTATTTTACAACTTGCTAGCTGTCATGAAAACGCTTGCAATGGTTGCACAATCCTGACGCAGGCAAGATGGATAGAACTACGACGTCAATGGACAACGTATCCCGTATCTGATTGTGCCCAATCGATGTTACACCTCATCTGCGCGCGCACGATAATTAGAGCGCACGCGCAGAAGATTAGCAAATAATCGGAATGGCGTTCGCCCCCTCCGTTACCAGAACACAAAGTACTAGCAAGATTGTCTATCTTTTGGTCACACGTAATCAAATGTTGGAACCTTTTGTTTGAAAGAGAAATGTACAAAAAATGGAGGCATGAGAGAAACTCAAATGACACCAAGATTATACCGTAATGAAAATTGAAAATCAAATTGAAATGAAATTACCGAATAACCAAACGTCTAAAAATCAACTCTAATCGACACACTTGTTGATCTTAATTATAGTCTAGAGATATTCTGATTAAGTTGTCACAATACTTTCCTTAAAAACCAACATTGACAACACAATAATTACCAGTTTGCGCTATAAATTGCTACAAATTTATCATGGACTTGTTTTACCTTAAAGTCTTTCTCACATTCTCTTAGTGTCAAAAATTGTAATGCTATTTACAAGTCAAAGGATATCAAGATACGCTATGAATGCACAAGAAGAGATTCGTTTAGCTGATAAAACGATCGCCCAAAATCAAACATACAAACAGACTATATTTTCCACCTAATCACAAATCACAGTCCTCATTTCAAAACATTTCACCACAAATTCTCATTTTCGTCAGGCTCTCTAAACGACAAGTGTATCGATAGCCTCCAGTCATTCCGCTTTAGCTTTAGCCAAAGTGTGATACAGTCGAGGCTGATCCACTAGATAATCTCCCCATGCTTTTACCTGAAATAGGATTTAGAAATATAAGAAAGTAAGAAAGACTCTAACTAAATAGCAGGCCATTTAACACATGCGATTTAATACACACGATTTAACACACGCAATTTAATACACGCGATTTAACACACGCGATTTAATACACGCGATTTAACATACGCGGCATAAATACGGTTATGCATGTACGGTTATGATTAAAACGTTGTAACTTGACACGTATGTGTGTTTTGATGAGTTATTGGTGTAGCCTACTACGTCACTTCCTGTTTTTAGTGTAAATGTTACTATGTCATTTTCAGTTATTTTATGGGCTACTTTACAATTTTACATGTATGTACTATACTATGTCATGTATAATGTACCATGTACATGTATAATTAGTGGTTTCACTGTTGGGTACATTTATGTAAATGTAAAAATTACCTGTTTAAACAAGAATACAATAACAGCGATATAAAGACCAATGTGCGATATCTGCGATGTCCAGGTTTCCTCTGGCATCAACAGCTGAAATGTAGCGTAACAATGTCAATCTAAGTTATCGATAAAGATTGGGAGATCAGTGTTGATGATATTGTTAATAAAGCAATATATACCACAATAGTTCGACATCTAAAACCAAACAAAATCCTCACCTTAAGAATAAGAAGAGCAATAAAGATGCCGATGGCGGCAGGAAGGAAGATGGCGACAGGATGTCGGGGTTTAGCAAGGGGAGACTCCTCGACACTGCTGTACCGGTGGTTTCCTACCAGGATATCGTAACTGTCTTGTCTCACTCCGTCTAGGAAGTTGTTCTGAACATACCTGTTACGGAGAGGGTTTTATAATCTATATGTGGGTTTATCTATTTGAGGGTTTATAATCTTTATACATCGTCAATCTATTTTAATGGGATTCATCATTCAACTATAGCACACTATCGGAAAATTGTCTTGCATAAAAAATGTAAGTATAAGTTTTATGACTCTAAGCTGATATGTCCAAAGAATAAATTTTGACGGCCGCATTATCAGTTTACACACCCGAATTTTATGGTTTCATACGCGTATATCCTACGATAAATAAGTTACGAGCACATAGTTACTTACTTTGTTAATATTCTTACGTTAATATTCTTACGTGACATTCCGTACTTAATACTGTAAAATCGCTACGGGCGACGACAAAGCTTGGAAATTGATTTACGAAAACATAAAATAGATCGTAAAGGCACAAAAAAGAAAGAAGATGGGACTAACCGTTGCATGCTCTTGTAACCGTCCTGTAAAAGTCCCATCTTAGTCCTAACTCCGGTTCTGGTGTAATCGCTCTTGAGCGCGGGAGTACCGGTGTACTGACGCGCTATACCGTCTCCGTTATCGGCCCACCTGTTCTTAAAGACATACCTGCGGAGAACTAGTGATAGTGATGAAGCAGAGAGTGGAGAACACTTAAACATTCCTAAAAATGTGTAGAAAGAACAAGACCTAGGCAGGGCAATGAAAGGGTCAGAAGAAAAATTGTCCAAAAAGAGCAAGAAAAAGTATGATTTCCCCCAAAAATATGATATCTCCTTTAACTAGAAGTCTAGATTTCTACAGCTAAGTTTAGAAACTAACTCGAACTGTGAGGAGGTAGGTATCTCGTCACCCTGACCCAATACTCCCATCTGTCTAAGCTGGTGGGTGAGGACGTAGCGCGCAATCAGACCCTGGACCACGTTCGTACGGTCCAGACAATCAATACAGTTAGTTCTTACTACACCGCTCTGGGTTGATGTAACTTTACCTGAGGAGCATGGAGTTGGAGGACAAAATATAATTCTATATTTAGTATGTTTAGGTAATGTGTCATGTGCTTCCTTCAGCATGTACGTGACTCATCAAAATTTGTAACAGCTCATTAAGACAATATGTTTGTAATTTAAGAACGAAAATATATAATTGCTAATAAGTTGTCTAAAGCAATTACAACTAAATCGATACTACCTTGACTATCTTTGAAGAAGTAGCTGTAACTATCAAGATCCTCCCTAAGTTTGTCCATGAGAATGTTGAGGTTGTACCACCTCATTTTACTGCATTCTTTGTGGAAATCAAAGTGGATGAACTTAACACCCGGAAGTAAACCTTGACCTGAAAAAGTAAAAAGAAATAAGATTTTGAATTTTTAAAAAAAGGTGAAAAATGATAACCCTGAAAAAATCGCGAAAATGTTTTCTGTTCAACAAACCTCCGATATAATTGAAGCTCTGGCAAATTTCTTTTTCCTTCCCCTTATCGTCAATAAGACTAACACAGATGTTTTTCCCGTAAAGAGCGATCTGCTGTTGCATGTGTCGAACAAAAACATCCTTCTGATTTTCTTTGTTAAACAGCTTTACAAAGGGTTTGTAGGTGATGTTGCTGCGCTGCGACCAGTACAGCGGGATGCTACCACGCGTATTAACATGGGACGCAACCTGACCGTTGTGACGTATTATCTGCTCCGTTTCCACGTTGTTAGCGACATTACCGTCATCATCAGCACCGCGCACAAAGTACCTCACGCCAATCCGATTGAGGTTACGTCGGGAGAAGAGCACAAAGTCGAAGGTTTTACCCATGAGACTGCAGGTAGTGATGGAGAGAACTCCGTACACCACCGGCAGACAGAACCCAGCCAACTCCGGACATATCTCTATCTGCGACATGAGGTATCGATTCCAGGTGAAGCGCTCGTCCCCACGCTCCATGTACGTCAAACTCTTAAAACTGTCGTCCACGTTACTAAGACGCTGCATAGTGTGAGTCAGATCGTACGTGTAACTGAAGTAGAAGGAGTCTGCAGAAAGGGACTTGTTGAGAAGATTCAAGTACTTCTCGTTCAGCTGTTTGACGCTTTCTGACGCGCTGCGAGACTCTACGAACGGTATCAGCTCGTAGCCCGACATTTTCCAAACTATGCTCTGTCCATCAATAGGTCCGATCTCAGTTTTCTCGGTTATAACAATCAGATAAGGGGTAAGAGGCAGGTTGATAATACCAAACACTCCACATATCTCACGACCTGGACCGGCAGGATTTGAAGACATCGGACCAACCTGAAGAGAAATTGTTTTAGTTCATTAAAATAGTTGAGTATTAAAAAATGAAAACGGAGAACGACAGTCTGGTATGGGTTGGTTGAAAAACGAAAAGTAGATTAACAGACAGACAGACAGACAGACAGACAGACAGACAGACAGACAGACAGACAGACAGACAGACAGACAGACAGACAGACAGACAGACAGACAGACAGTTTTACCTCGAGTGTGTTAGTGTTGATGTTGATAGCATGTTGAGCACCTTGAGCAGTTACAGTAATACTGCCCGGTGAAGTGTGGAGTTTCAATTCATTGTACAACACACTCATCCTGCGTTTAGTGTTTATTTACGTTATCTACAAAACAAGATACTTTAAATAAAAGGTGAAGTAGTAAATTTCAAATCGCCTCGGTAAAAACATTTGTTCAAGGGAAATAGTCTTACATATAGGAAAATATCCAATGAACAGACACTATGTAATACAACGTAACTTGAAACAACACACAGCCAACCTACCTTGTTAAACAGTTTAGATATTTTATACATTGTAGCGGCACAAAGAAATGAAATATGTTGAAATATGTTGATCAACGCGTTTGTTCTGAATTCACGTTGTGAATCTAAACGCATATATTTTACAAACTTCGACCAGCAGAGTTTGCCGACCGTACAGAACGTTCGAGGACAGATGTGCAAAACTGGCTGACATAACTGATACAAAGTTGAACTGTAATAGTAGTACAAGCACAGAGTAATTGTATTGAATCGATTTCCTAGTTAAATGGGAGATCTATGTGTACAAACACAGAACTTAGTTTCTTAAAATACACACAGTACATTTGTTCTGTAAACATGATGCATTCGTACAGTATACTCGCCTACAATGCCTATAATAAGCACTGCTTATGAGCAATTTTAGTGATAATTTACCGATATAAATACTTTGGAAGGATAATTAATTAAAACTAGTTTCGATATAACCACTGAATTGGAAAAATACTAAATAAAATGTTTATTTACAAATTCTACATGTATCTTTACATTTGACATTTCAGTGCAACTAAGTCTTGCAGGTTGGAAAAACTCAAAGCCCTTATAGAGTTTGAAGTTATTAAGGACAGACCACTAAACGATTTCGTACTGGTGCGTTACAATACGACATGTGACATAACAGATCTATATTCACCCAGAAAATGTACTAATGTATCTATAACAAAGTACACACTTCACATCAAAAACTACATGGTAAGCGTCACTTTTCTTAGATAGACACATAAAAAATAACAACATTAACAGATGAATTTATTCAACAAATAAATTTAGAAAATCAATAAAACAAGGAGTAACTGGTTGAAATAAATCAATATCACAAACTCATTCAGCATCAGATACCGGCTATACATATGATTTACACGTAGTGTGAACCTTGGCAATTTTACAGTGTATTTGTTTAGTAATAATTTGTATTATGTATAGACGTCTCCCCCTTTGCTTTCCTGCTAATAGACCAAACTGTTGCGTTATCTTAACTGGGATCTTAATTATTGAAAATAGGTTTTAATTGCAGCTGACCAATATGTAAGGATCTAACCTCAACAACTTACACAATTATCAATAAAATCCAAGAACAATTCAATAATTTAAAGAAAACGCGCTATGTCAAAAATATCATTTTAAAAAGCGAGTGAATAAGTACGATAGAGCTACAAAATGGATATATGATCTATCTAGAAATACAATCTGATAGAATATTATTATTCTTGGAAAAATTGATATGTAAAATTTTACCTCACAGCGATTGTTTTAAGTACAATGTTTACGGCTAAACAAATGTGGATTAATCTCATTAAGTATTACAAAGAAAATCACGTCGAAATCGTTTCACTAATTCACCCCGTAAAAATCAAGACTTGGCGATGACACAACACGAGAAGTAGAGAACACCCCACCAGAAGAGAGAGACATGCGGACACGATCATGCAAGACCACCCAGTCAAGACCACCCAGTCCCCTTTACCAGATACCTCCCATCTCCTTACCATCTATAACATCTAGCAATCATCCTCATCTCGACTACAATACCCCACACCAACTTTTGGATCTTGATAGATCTAGTCCCCTTTTCCACCAGTTTTCTTCTTCCGACTTCTGGGCTTGCTTTCTGTCTTCCAGTCCTCGTCCCACCCATCATTGAGCCATTCGTCCAGGTTTTCTGGAGGATCCTCCTTTTTGTTGTCCATCCCGAAAATGTCCTGGTTGTTACTTGAGCGGCTGGTAACTTGTGAGGTGTAAGGGGAGGAGTTGTAGGAGGAGGAGTAGGTGTCATTTACAGACATGTGGCTCATGTTGGAAGAGAGACTGTTTGGGTCGTTCAGAGTGTCAGTCTGATAACCACCTCCTCCACTTCCAAACCCGCTAGTGTTACTGTAGCTGGTGTTACTGACACTGTTACCGTAGCTGTATCCTCGGTTTCCAACCCGCTCGTTCACGCTGTTCCATCCCTTCTCAGAGTAGCTGGCTATCAGGTTGGCTCCCTGAGACCCCAACTGAGCTGCCTTGGTGGACATGCTAGACAGGGACTGTTTTACATTAGCCTGGAAGTTCGGATCTGCTACTTTAGCAGCGGTCGGTTTGATGTAGTTCTCGTTCACTTCGAGAGCTTTCTCGCCCGCTGCACGTGCAAGAGAAGACGCGCCAGTAGCCAAGGCAGAGCCCCAGTAGGACAACGTGTCGATGTACTCGTTACTGGACTGTTGTGGTTGGGGAGCTGGCGTGCTGCCAAAACCCACATATTTCCCTCCCTGGGAGGGTGGCAGGTGTTCTGATCTGCTCTGGTTCTGCTGCATCTTATTGGCTAGAAACTGGTCACGTGCTTGAAGCTGGGTGTTTCCGCCGTAAGTGTAAACTTCAGAGTTATTGTAGCCGCCGGAGTGACCGTTGTAACCTCCACCGCCGCCACTGTTGCTGTATCCCCCATTGTACGATGACTTGGAGCTGATGTCGTTGTAGCTGTTGGACGTGTAGGAGTTATTGGAGGAAGTGTTCCTGGTCTGGCCTCCAAGACTCGAGTTTTTGGGAGGCTCGTTGTGTCCCTGAAGTAGAGCCGGGGAACTCCTGTTTTCTTTAGCTCGGTACATGGAGGAGGAGGACGTGGAGACTTTAGCTTTGGAGGGGTCCCAGGGTCGACCTTCACTCTCACACTTGACTTTGTCCCTCCACAGCTCAGCAGCACGGGTGTTGTATTTCTGGGATATAGGCATGGTGGAGCTGTAATCGGGTTGTGCTTCCAGGAACTTCCTGGCCTTGTCATTTCCACCAACTTTCATCTTAGCCAGCTCGCTGTCCTTCCACTTGTCCATGGTGAGAGATCTCACGAAGGACAGGTGAACACCTACACCCCGGTGTTTCCCAGAACATTCGAGGCAGATGAAGATAGCGAGGGAGACGCTGGCCCACTGAGGGTTCCGTGTTCCACACTCGAAACAGACGTTGTTGGAGTCCCTGGGCCGGAGCTCGCCCAGGAGGCGTCGGGTGCGTGGACTGGCCATGTTGGTGCACTACTATATTGATGACATACGGCCTATATCTGGAATAGAGACGAGTTAGGGATTTAGAAAGTTAAGTGCTTTTTTTCAGAATAAATCATAAATAAATGCTGTTACTGAAATTTCCATCATTTTGTTGGTAACCCGTATCAGTCAAAAATATTGTCTGTATGTAATTAGACAATAAGACAGAAAACAAATTATCTAGAAGTAAGAACATCAAATATATGCGTATGTTACAGAACTTACCAAAATATGTAACAATTAGAATAGGTACTTATTACATTTATAAATATAATGCAAATTAAAAACCATAGCACAAACTTGACCTGAAACTGAACTTATGTGCACAGCACATTTAAAAGTAGTACAACTTTGATCCAAATATAATATCGTTGAATACAAATTGCATAAACCTTGAAAAAACAAAATGAGAGGAAAAACTGATGATACTATAATATCTCAAATATACTCTCTACCAAATCTTTGATCTCTTACTGTCATCTAAAAACATGGGATCACCCGGTTTCACTTCAAACAAATCGTAAAATTGGGCAACATTTTTCACGATACCGTTCACTCGGAGGTGCCCCGGACTGTGGGGATCCATGATGATTCTTCTTTTCGCTTCCGCCTCCTTTATGTTATTTCTCCAAATAACTGCCCAGGCGTAGAAAACTTTTTTCATCTCCTCCCTCTTTTCTTCATCGGTACGATTTTCTTCGGCCAGCATCAAGGCTAGAGCTTCAAGTGATATGCTCAAACCACCTAAATCAGCAATATTTTCACCCAGGCAGAGATCCCCTTTAACGTTCATTCCATGAACAGTGTAGCCATCAAAATGGACTTTGAGTTTTTCGGAGCAATCGTTGAAGTTCTTCTCATCTTCCTCGGTCCACCAGTTGGACAAGTTACCTAGATGATCAAACTTGGCTCCCTTATCGTCAAACCCATGGGTTATCTCGTGGCATATAACCGCTCCGATTCCCCCGAAATTTGTAGCCACGGAGGCATCTTTGTTGTACATGGGAGGCTGGATAATCCCAGCAGGAAATACAATTTCGTTTTGAGTTGGGTTGTAATAAGCGTTGACGGTCTGAGGGGTCATGTGCCACTCTGTCTTGTCAACCGGTTTGTAACACTTAGCCATTTCCTTGTCAGTGTGCCACTTCTGACAGATTGCTACGTTTTTACAGAAATGATCGGCATCCAACAGAAGAGTGCTATGATCTTCCCATTTGTCTGGATATCCTATCTTTACCTTGAACGTTCCCAACTTTTGCAAAGCTTTCTGCTTTGTTTCGTCCCCCATCCAAGGTAAGTTCTTGATACGAACCTCGAGAACTTTGATCATCCTCTGGATCATGTCCATAACTTGAGCTTTACTCTCACTGGGGAAGTGTTTCTCGACGTAACGTTTCCCAACGATCTGGCCAATCAAACTATTGATCAAATAGTATACTCTCTTCCATCGGGGCTTCTGCTCCTGTTGGCCCGCCATTATCTTTCCGTAAAAGTCAAACCTTATCTGAGCAGAAACGTCGTCCAAATATTTAGCCTTAGATGACATGAGTCGTATAGCGAGGTAATGTTTCCAGGTATCTAGAGAGACGTCAGAAAGACATGAATTGAGTTTCTTCATAAAGTCAACCTCCAATACGCAGACGTGCTGTTCAGCAGTGAGCTGCAGACCTAGTCCCTCCAAACACTTGCTCCAGTTCACATTAGGACACAACTCAGTTAGCTGATTAACAGTGTGAGGGTTGTAAATCTTGTACGGTTCCCGCCTGTCCGCCTTCTTCATGCAACTCTCGGCTAGACACTCTTCCAACTTGTAGACCTCACCAACGTCCCCGAGATACCCAGCAGACACTTCCGTCTTGATATGGTCTGTCAGGGTGGTCAGGTACTTCTTGTACGCTTCGCGTTTATCCTCCATATTCTCGTCGAAGTAGACATCTCTGTC
Organism: Mnemiopsis leidyi; assembly: GCA_000226015.1. NCBI lineage: Eukaryota > Metazoa > Ctenophora > Tentaculata > Lobata > Bolinopsidae > Mnemiopsis > Mnemiopsis leidyi. The sequence continues at coordinate 58,594 of JH152738.1, read as the reverse complement.
CTGGAGACCTAGACCTTGTCGGTCCACTTCCAGGATCATGTTGTCGGAGTCTTTGAGGTCGGGGGAGGGAGAGAAACCCAGAGGAACGTTAATGCCGTGCTTGTAAAACTCCAGAATAACGTCCACTAGCTTGTCCATCGAGCTGATGGCATCGACCTCGGCAAATTCCGACTTTAAAACGTCACCGAAGTGAGATGTGTTGAGACATTCCTCGTCTTGTCCTTGAGTCCAGAGTTTTTGTACTGAGTCCCATTCTTTGGAATTGGAGCTGTTGTCCTCGAGGATCTCTTTTAGTTGGATCTCGTTAGCCTGAAATATGAGGGGATTGAGATATTCATTACATAGTTATTGAAACGCTCACAAAGCTGAAGGAGAACTGGCCCATTTGATTGCTTTTTTTCTGAAGATGAGTTATTTAGGAGAGGGTTAACTAGATTTTAATTAGGGTTCTTATCATAAAGTGAGGCTTGAAAATGAAATTTGTTACATAATTTTAGGCTATTCATTATTCATGGAAGCTGGAAGACGACTTATCAGTAAACTATCAAATTATGTATGGCTGTTATGTCTATATTGTACACTCTGAGTATTCGGCGATAAGAAGATTAGGAACACTATGGAGCTGTTACTTAGAGATACCTAGAGATAACTAAAAATAACAACCTAACAAAACAAATTACAACATCAGCTAGAGACGGCCTACTTTGTTGAGTTCTTCAAACGTGCCCCATCTGGAGTAGTCACTGGGACAAGGATTCTCTGACAACCACTTTTCGTTAACCGACTCGTAGAAGTCGTCCTGGGCCCGAACCATTCTACTCTAGCAGACAAGCTGTTTACTTTTATTATTAGTAATATCAATAGCAATATTTGTTATCTCAGAGTTAGAAGAAATAAAACCAGGTTAATAGTGAAGACATGACGTCATAACAAGTACTATCGAGTTTGAACCCTGCGATACAGAGCGGATATTATGAGATACACTGCTCACTGCAGGTAGAGATAATTTCTTTGTTAGGAAACTAAATATTTTGCGTAGAATTAGGAAACAGCACGGAACAGTGGTATCAACAACACATGCGTGTCCCTGCTGCTGAGTTGCCCAGTAACTCTCTGTTAGAATTATCAAGATCAGTGTAAACTTCGATATTTACATGTGAGATAATATTTTCAAGTTAGCATCTAATCGAACCAGTTTATGAAATTCAAAGATCTGAAAAAATAAACATTTATAATATCACAGCTCGCTATGTAAAACAAGTTTTTCAGCTAAATAAGCTCCTTTTCATTGAAAACTCCCATCAAGTGCACCGTGCAGCATGTAAGTCAATAAGTTAGCGTCACCTTTCAGCTATGTATGTAATCTCTTGTCGTCCAGCCTTGTCGTTTCACTTCACTTTAATCTGGAAAAATGCCGATTGAAAATTTTAAAAGCAGTAGTAGGTAGTATTAATTAATAATAATAACAGGTAGAGCTGTCTTAATCAGACTTATTTGGAAAGTTTCGAGAAGATACTTTTTCTACATTATTATCGCTTATTTTTGTTTCAAGTTTCTAAAGAAGTGTACTTCTATGGGACGAGAAAAATGAAACAATTTATTAAATTATTTTGATGATTCAAGTTCCCACAGGCGCCATAGATCCCCCGAATTTAGGGTTGTTTTAGAAGTTGGCTTCTTATCGCGTACGCGTAACCACTGACCCCATACACAATACAGCAATAGCAAAACATCGCGTCTAAGTGAAATGTGATTTTAGCTTTTACTCAAAATGAATGTCTTTCTAACAATGATATGAATGTTCGTGTTTGTAAATTGATTTCTGCTTTTCTTATACTCAGACTGTGGTCTAGATTGCGACGATTCATTGTAAGTGGATAGCAATGAATTACTTGACTCAAATGTAACTTTTCTGACGAAAACTTTAATGTTAATCAATATTCGCACATAGATTTGAGTACTTCATACTATGTACAACTTGTACATTACACTACGTAAACTTAATTCAGCTAACTAATCAGTTAACTTAACCCCTTTTATTTTTATGGTCGATTACAGAAGAATAGAATCGATTATGTATGCAAAAAAACTCCAGTACTATTAAAATATAAAATCTCTGCATAAAATTCCTATCATCGCTTTAGTTATATGGTATTTTCCTAGTGTGGACATGTGGTTCCTACACTGAAAATATCCATATTAACAGCGCTTGCCAGAGCGCCGTCTTTACTTTTCTTATCTTCGAACAAACCCTATTTTACGATATCTTTATTACATCAGAAACAGAATCCTAGCTCGACACTGAAGGATATAACTATTAGGATAGAAGAAGAAAGTTCGGAGAGACTATTCCTATTTAAAATTCGCTAAAATGGCGTTAACTTTAGATTTTTTGGTCCCCTATTTTATTTTATTTGTACTTTCTGTCATTTCAAATGATCGATATCTGCTAGGAGTTCCAGTTCAAATGTTTATACGTAACACGGTGCTAAGCCATCAATAAACACGTTTTGTAGAGACGATGTGGAACTGTTAGTCAAGATAGCACTTCTAAACATGAACCTTGTGTTTGAAATTGTTGAAATGAACCTACCTACAAATTGGGGATTGACACAATATTTGTGTTCGGGTTCCTACAAACGTTAAAAGTAAGAAATCTCCAAATTCCGAGAAACTTTTGTGCCAAAAATCAGTGACTTTATAAAAGGACCAAAATTGTCGGTATTTAAAATTTGACGACAAAATTTTTCGGAAAGAAATATGTATTTACGGGAACAGACGGAACATATTTTTCGTTAAATCACATTTAAATCAAAGTCTAAGCTTAGTAAGCACCTGATCTTTATTCTGTATACACTCAGCGTAGAAATGAGGCGATGTAAATATTAAGTTCTAAAACTAGAGAACTTATCAAACGGTTTCCTTCCGGAACATCCTGAAGAATTGCTTGATCTCGTCCATGATTTTTAAGCCTAAAGTAACAATTTTCAGCATAATATTACTGTAGTCAACACATTTCAGTTCCATCGTGAGATAATAAAGGTGGAACAGCAATTGAGTCCACTCAACAAAGATTCAGTCATAGCAGGGTGCTATGACAGCAATAATCACATCTAATGAGACTGCTGTGGGACGTTTCATAAACATAGCACTTCTAAATATTAACATTGTGTTTGAAATTGGTCATCTTGTACTTGTGATACTTGATATGGACTGCTAAAATGAACCTACTTGTTGACACATTATTTGCTTCTAGGCTCCTACAAACGTTAATATGATATGAGATGAAATTGCCAATTTCCGAACTGAAATACCACCCTTAATAACTTCCTAACCTAAATTAGCGACTTTTTAAAAGAGGACCAAAATTTTCGGTATAAAAAATTTTTCAGAAAGATATATGTACGTACGGGTCAGACGGGATATATTTTTCGTTAAATTGCATTTAAATCAAAGTATGCCCCTGATCTTCACTGCATACACTCAACATAGAAATAAAACCTATGAATAGAAACAAAAGCAAATCTTGCAACAATTTTGGTAAGAATGAACTTGCAGAATTTAGTCTCGAAATAGATCATCTTAACCTGGAGTCCCAATCTCTATAGAAGAGTTGATCACCCGCCCGTGCCCTTTTTACACAACTTTTCGGTGCTCACGACCTTCAACCCGTGCGTAGTCTCTTCACACGAAATGATACTAAGCAGAGGTTGAAGGTCGTAAGCACCGAAAAATTTGTGTAAAACGGCGCGCAAAGCACGTGATCAACTCTTCTGTAGAGGTAGGGACACCACGGTAACTTACAGTTGATAATTAAACAGTAAACACCTTATCAGTTTCATGACTGTTGTTGAAGTTGAATTTGAATTAACAGCGTTATTAATATCAAGAAAGCTGCTCATACGTGAAAAAAGGTCCTATGTTGTTCACCGTAACGGTGAACAACACATGACGTTTTACAGACCCGTTGCCGGCGCGCAATCGGTCCGATTTTAACGTCCTATGTTGTTCACTGTTATAAAACGGTTTCCTTCCGGACATCTTGAAGAATTGCTTGATCTCGTCAATAATTTTTTGAATATAAAACTTTGCAGTCTACTATTAGTCTACACATTTTAGTTCTATCGTGAGATGATAACGGTGGAACAGCAATTGTGTCCACTCTACAAAGATTTAGCCATAGCAGGGTGCTATGACTGCTGATAAGGACATTGAATTAGAATGCGGTGGGACTTTTCATAAAGACAGCACTTCTAAACATTAACATTGTGTTTGAAATTGGTCATTTGTACTTGTGATACTTGATATGGATCGCTAAAATGAACCTACTTGTTGACACATTATTTGCTTCTGGACTCTTTCAAAAGTTGAAATTGCCAATTTCTGAACTGAAATACCTCCTTTGATAATTTCCTAACCTACCTACAAGTTTTGCGCCAAAAATCAGCGACTTTTTAAAAGAACGCCAAAATTTCGGAATTTGAAATTTCGATCATGTAATCTTTAAACAACCAAATGAGTAATTTCAGGAACAACGAACATATTTTTCGTTAAGTCACATTAAAATTCAAGTTTAGGCCGAAGTAGCTCCGAAATCTCCTGATCTTCATTCAGCATACACTCAGCGTGGACATGGGGCGTCCACGTTGAAAGTATTGTCCTATAATAGGATCATGTACAAAAGCAAAGCTAGCCGAATTGTGTAGGATAGGTCACTGAAATATAGGATTGTATTTAAAAAAATTTCTTGTGCTTGAAATGCTTGAATGATACCCTATCAGATATGGAAATATGATTAGGTAAGTTACTCGCCAACTTATTGTAACCAGAGTTAAATTGATCAAAAATTCTAACAACAAGATTAAGCTTCTTAAATATAATTTCTTGTTTGTGAAATTTATGCTTGAATGACTAATATAGATCTGATAGTTGGTACTTAGCTTCGAGAAGGTAGATACTAATATTTGATGTTAGTTACATATTATAACTTTCGTACCTACTTATTTGTCGATGTACTTGAGTAAAAATAACATTTATTTGAGCTGTATCTAAGCAAAGAAAGTTAATTGCTAAGAAAAATAATTGTTCAATTATAGGTGTACAGTAGATAGAAAATCGAAATTTATGCCAGATTTTGTTAAGTACAAGTGATACCATCTCGTTAGTGCGAAGTATAAGTAACGTTTCATCCTTTAAGCGTAGGACATGAACACATTATCTTAAAGGATGAAACGTTACTTATACTTTGTACTAACGAGATGTTATCACTTGTACTAAACTTAGCCATAAAATTTGTCATTCTATGCCGGTTTCCTCGAAATTTATGCTTCTTCAGGAATACGCATTTTAAAGATTAAAACACATTTAGATTTTAATCTTCTCTAATTGACTAAGAAGTGATACATATATTTCAGGTAAAAAAGTTTCTTTCAAGAGTAAAGTTTCTACCTGAAGTAGATGTATCACTTCATAGTCAATCAGAGAAAAACAACATCTCATTAAGAATTTCTTCACACATACGACTTCCCAGATTTCGAGTTTCCCGGTAATGGCTAGCACTTAGAACTCTGTGATACGGTTAGGTAGGGGTCGTGCAGGAGCCATGCATGGTCCAATATTAGGATCTTCTTAAACTGTGTGGTTCCTGAGAAAGTCAAATGTTCAACAAAGGATGGACGTAGCTTTCTTGTAGGCGTAGAAAGAAAGGCTTCTTCAGGAATCTGCATTTCAAAGAGGTAAACACACTTAGATTCGAAAACCTCTTAAAATCACCCACAAAATATATCTAAGGCGAGCTGGTACTGCCCGAACCTGCAAGAAGGAAGTAACTAAAATTTTGAACATATGGCTATATATAATACACGTCACTGGAAAGGTCTCACTGAGGTCTGTCTCACTAAATAAGTTTTATTAACAGCAGGTGTTTTTGAACTGCGAGAGTCTAAAGAGGTTTTGAGGAGAGTCATAAGACTCTCTCATCAAAGATACGATTCATTTGAACAAATGATGACATTTTCCATGGTTTCGAATCTTGAGGAGATATTGATGCTATTACAAAAACATTTCTTGTGTTTGAAATGCTTCAACGACGTGTTCTGCAATCAACTAGAACGAAGTTGATCCAAATTCCAGCTTCCAAGCAGATTTCACTTCCTTGCATGTAATTCATAGCACTTCAAATTCTGTGATACTGTTAGGTTGTGGTTTTGCAGGAACCATACATAGTGTAAGATTGGGATCTTCTTTTTATTTTTGGTCAGTTATCCCACCAATAGTTATCGGTTATCCCACCAATAGTTATCCCATGCATCAATAGTTATCCCTCCAGTTATCCCACTATCATAGTTTATTGCGTTATAATACATATTATGTCATTTCACAGGGCAATTAATCTTGAAACTAAGTTATTCCTGGTTGAGTAGAGTCCCGACAGTTCTTATAAACTGATAAATATTAAATACCGGGAATTGAAATTGAATTCTGGCCTTCTTCTAATGTGTACGGTCGAACGGGGCAAAGTTAAATATGACCCATCAATCACAGGTACACTATCGGTCATAAATTAAATATTGAATTTTCGCGAGTTTTTCCATGCTATGAATGTTAACTTCTCGTTCGAAATGTGAAAGAGTGCTTCAAGACGATTGAGGGTGGGAAGAGAAGAACAAGCTAGATCCAGGTATTTTTAAAAAATTCAGTTACTTTGATATGAAAACTTAAACAAGTTGATGATCTCACGGGGGAATTCACTTTCATTTACATCAACAATTGATACGCAGAACTTCAAAATTTCATAAAATTCTTGAACACAAACAAATATAACAGATTAATATTAACTTGTAACTGAACTACATAATATTATCATGTGCATGCTCAACGAAAAAAACAAACTAGACCCAACTGAATATTACGATATTATAGTTTACTGAAAATGGCACCAAAGTCACTTGAATCTTATCTCAGACATCGCAAAGGATAAATACACATTCCGAAAATCAAATAGAATAGAATTTCAAATGACAATTTTATATAATCTTAATATATTATCATGATTAGATAAATCCAACAAAATAGTTCCGTATATTATTTACAAGGCATTTCTTAAATATTATTTTGAACGAAAACATTAAACCATCTCTCTGAAATTAATAAATACATAATTATTAAAGCTGTCATGCATTTAAACAAGAAAACAACTCTGAAGAAAGACTTTCAATATTTAATCGACCGTCGCTCAAAAAAACATTGGTCAGTATCATCAAATGAACCGCTAATATCTAAGTAACTCGTCACTATCGTCTATTTGTCAAGACCGTGTTTACAAGTTTCCTTCTGTGGTTTCACGCATTTCTTTACGAAAACATCACAAATATCTTAGCGCTTCTGGTTAAGGTCAGTTGGTTTTTATCGCCAACTTAAGTTCCAGTCAACAAACTTGATATCTACCTAAATACTCAAAATAAACCATCAAGCTCATTCACGCGACACGGTCTGGCTGTTATGTGCATTACGAAAACGTGGAAACTCTTAAAAACTTCTGTACATTTAAAAACTGAGTGTTCGGAAAGACTGTACTCTGTAGGGGGAGCTGCAGGACACAGTTCACGTGACAGTGACGTGTGTCGGGGCGGCGGGGGCCGACACCACCGTCGTCTCCTTCATCACCTCGCTGTTGTACGGGGAGGAGGTATAAGGCGCCGTTACTCCGTTCGAGGAATCCTCCAGGACGTCCACTTGAACCGAATCCTCGTCCATCTCTATGTCGACCTGCTGGATTCCTTCTGAGTGAGGTAGCCCCTCAGCAAGCTGGTAACTCTCTGTGTGGGTATGTCCGTTACTGGAGGTGATCTGGGGACTACTTGTTGGGAGAGTTTCAGTGTGTGTACCGTTTATAGGGGTGGGGTTCGCAGCTGTTGTCGACGTCTTCAGGATCTCCTGGTTTATGCTGTTGATCACGTTCTGAATGTCGAAGGACTGCTGATGCTGTTGTACTTGTTGGTGTTGTGCGAGGATGTGCTGTTGGAGCTGCTGCTGGTGAAGTTGTTGTTGCTGCAACTGTTGTTGAAGGTTTATTTCTCTGGCGTGGTTCTCGCTCATGTCTCTGATACGTTGTTTTAGCTCGTCCAGGGGGTCGTCAGGTTTCCTCAGCTCTGTGCTGGTGGTTGCGTTAGTGATGGCAGCGTCCAGGATACTCTGGTCAATTGGAGCTTCTTTCTTCTGGGTGTGAACGGTGCTGATGTGGAACTTCATGTGATCTTTCCTTCCGAACTTTTTACCACAATGCTCGCACGTGAACCGCTTTATTTTCTGATGTATGGTTTCGTGGTGACGTTTCAATGCTCCAGGAGAACCGAATGTCTTCTTGCAGATGTCACAGATGATCTTCTTGATGTAGCTGTGCCTTGTTGCGATGTGACGTTCCATCTGGTAAGAGTACTGGAACATCTGCCCGCAATCCTTGCAGTTCAGCTTCTCTTTAGAAGATCGACCTTTTGTATGGGTGTGTGTCGGTACTGCACTGACTGCGACGGTCTGAGGGACCTCCGCTTCCTGGTGCTGCTTCATGAGCTGCTCAATCGGGAAGTAGTGGGACACTGGCAGAGGATTGAACTGATGCTGTGGGACTGTTAACTCAGGATCAGGCTTGATGATGTTCTGTAGCTCTTGGGTAACTGCAGAATTCACCGAGATGGCATGAGAAAGAGCGTTAACAGCCTCCTTGTTCCTTGGAGATGGATCGTTAAACACATCAAATAGTGCTTTAACTTCGTCCATGTAGTTTTTCAACTCCGATACTTGCTTTTCGAATTTCTGTACTTCTCCCTGTTTGAGAACGCCGTTCTGCTGAGCGGTCTCTGCTGGGGAGGCGGCAGAAGCAGGACTTGCAGTAGCATCTTTCTGTGGAGTAGTCTCCGGTGTTATAGCAGGCTTTTCCTCCTGCCTGTTAAGATGAGCAGTCAGCTGGGCGGTCAGCGCTTGGGTAGCCTCGGGAGAGAGCGTACTGGTGATGCTTCCAGGGGACTGTCTGTTGGTGACAGGTGTGGAGACCAGGCTTGATACTGGTGCGGAGGTAGGTGTGTAGAGAGGAAGCTGAGAGAGGGGCCCTGCTGAGGTGGCAGGTAGCTGAGAGATGGGTCCGTTAGCTGCCGGGAGTTGGGACAAGGGTCCTGGGGAGGGGGAGGATGGTGTACCAACTCTGGAGGAGGATGGGCTGCTCTGGTTAACTTGACTGTTCAGCTGTTTCAGCTGCAGCTGGATGTTCTGGTTAATCTGACTCACCCAAGCTGGGTTAGGCTGTTTGTCTCCGTTTTCTGCGACTTGCTGCTTGGTGGGCGAGCCCATGATCTCAGTTTTAAACAGCTGGTTCAGAGGTTTTGGAGCTAATCTTCTCATTGGCTGAGCCTCCGCAACGGGGCGAGGTTTAAGAGGGTTGTTCTGCTGTCCGGGGAGACCTGAGGACCCTTGTAGCAACCTGTTTGCTTCACCGATCAGGATGAAGTTCTTGACAACATCGAGACAAGCTTGCTCCGTCTCATGGTAAAGCCTGGCTACCACGGGGGTGTCGGCGTTGAAGGACGGACACACTTCGTACAGGGTCTTCAGCAATCTTTCCAGGACTGATGAAGAGAGAAGCTGACATAGGACGTGCCATTTCAGCGTCTCTTCGTTCAACCGTAATAACTGATCCATCCCTGAGACACGTTGTGTTTATTTATCTCGCAATATTATCCAGTAATTTGCAGAACTTTAGTGTGAAATTAATAAGTATAGGAGTTTTAAATAAATGTTATACTGAGAACCTAAAAATTGCGACGGAATCAAGCAAAACTTAAATGTTCTGATAAATAGAGTAAAGGAGACAGCCGAGTCGATAAGATTTAGTGCCCAGCAATTATGATAAGCTAGGTCGGATCGAAAAAATCGACGGAGCAAGCCAAACACAAAAGAAAAACAATCTGGATCAAATCAAAATGGCAGTAAAACGGCCCGGGTCACTGGACGAACATGAGAAACTAAGCAGGACCTGTTGAGCTGAAGGTAAAGCTGGCAGTGTTCGCTCTCCGACACGAAATCTGGAGCAACACTGTCAAATGTATCACCTGACCCGGTCGTCCCGGCTGGGAGGCTGCCTTTGGTAACTCAGCGATGAGTCATTGGTCACATGAAACAAGTTACCGAGACTGTGCTATTACAATGCATTATAATATGTGTTGTGTGTCCTGCAATTTGATGGCCCCCGCTACGAGCTTGAAATTGGAAACTTGGGCAAATTTATATCACCACATTTGGCGCACCCTCCTATAGGTCGAGGGATGAATCTCTGAAAAGGTTCATTACAAACCCAGCTCCATTTCAACCTGCTCTAATGCGTGGCCCATTCCACTATAGACTCATAATTGGAAAGATATCATAGCACCCCCGGCCACTGTTAGAGAAAAAAAATTTATGAAGTAACTGATCTTCACAGAGCCTGGAGATTCTCCAAACAGCTACGAGGACGGACAAAGACAGACTTTCCTTGGATCAGTGCTAAATCACAAAACGTAAAGGAATACAATTGTAGAAGAATATTATGAGCATGGAGTGAAGACACTAAGAGAATTATTGAGTGTGGCATCAGGCGTGACGTATTATTAAGTGGTTTGGAAAGCTCAGCTCCAGAGAGGAAGGGAAGATTTTCCAACCCAGCCACCAGGCAGGACATCAGAAGGAGAACGGTAGATTAGCCCATTATCCGGACACAGACAACCCAGTGATATGGGTGAAGGTTAGCAGACACGGCAATGCAACGTTCCTTGTGTCTCTGTCTCTACTGGTACTTCTCTGCCAATGTAAGGCACGCATTAAACCACAGCCGACAGATTAAATATAGCTTGGTTTTATCGGGAGAACCAATGGCTCCGTCTTGAGGGCCGTTATTGGACTTATAATTAGTTGTATGAAGGATAAGTCCTGCGCGTTTCCTCAAACGCTAGATCATCGGGTGGGATGCAAATTGCGAGCACTACAGCTCACACACAAGGTGCCAACATTACCACACACTTTACTGCAGAGCGGAGATTAGATGTGTTAGTGGTCACGTGTGATCAGTGTTGTGGGATAGAACTTTGAGACTTAACAATGGACAGGGACAGCGACAAAGACCTGTGAGTTTTCTAACTCCGCCAGAAAGTTTCCCTGCGGACTAAAGTGAAACTTAGCATTAACAATAGCTCATTAAATGAGGAAATCGCGACGCATTAAATTCCATCATGAACCTGGCGGATGAGTAAGGAGATGAGCTGATGACAGTGAGGTAAGGACCACTTCCTGGAAGCCTGGGGTGGAGGATGGAACTCTTGCTTGAGTAGCGACAGGTCACGTGACCTTGATCTACGTGACAACAAGCTAGAACTTAGAGCAGGAAACAACTGATTATTAGAGTTACTAATTGAAACTTTCACGATATGATGTATACAGTTGGAGTAAGGTTAGCGAGTGGGGGGCTGCAACATGGAGTTGAGGGGGGTGGGGAGGCGGAAGATGGGACACAGTGGAGGACAGCTAGATAATGAGCACCAAATATTGCTCACAATTAAACTAGCTCCCTAGCCTAGACCGCCCGGTTTTACCCGCGGTGAGGCTATATTGTATGTGGTGGTTACCGGGCAAAACTAACACGTCAACTTAAACTGTATGCCGGAAAACCAAATGCGGGCACTATTTAAGACAATCACTCAGGATGCGGCTATCACGCCAAATTGGTCCTACGAAACGTTATGAAAATATTATATAAGCAAAAATCTCCCCGTTTTAGAACCAAACGATTTTAAAATGCGCCCCAGTGTATTATTAATCGTAATGTGATTAAACCCTGATGCAACCAGTTCCGTTACCGCTACTAAAATAAAGCCCAAACCAAAGGCTGACCTATAACGGGAAACGGGGGACAAACACACAAATATAGCAGCACAGCCGATAATGAGATTTGCAGAAGATTCGGGAGACAGAATGAAGACGCAATGATAGAGCCACAGAAAGAAAAGTAGGCAGGGACTGAATTATTAGGGCGGGCGTACATCAATATACACGTTTGTACTTGACATGCTGAACGTTGCGATATAGTGTGCAGCTCAGACCAGGATTGTAACGGATTCTAACGCACAAGCTGGTCCCCCACCTGCTTTATAAATCTCTCTCTCTCCATCCCTCTCAGGCTCTTTTCTCTACAGATCGGAAATTTAGCAATTGGAAAAACTCTGGCAACTATCAGTCTCCCTACGGACAAAGCCGGTAAACTTTTAACAAAGAAGAACAGAGCATCCCCAGGAGCTGACCGTTAGATTGAAAGCTAAGTAAGGTACACGATCTGTACTGAAATATATTCGAGTCGCACTGATCAGAGAAAGAAAGAGAGAGAGAAAAAACACCACACTTTTCTAAAGGGGTGTGAATTAAGGACAGCATTTCAAAAAGGTGAGGCCTAAAGAAAGGCGGGTTAGTGATTGGAGGTCCAGCTTGCAGGGATCCGATGAGGTTTAGTAATTTTGTAAGGAGCTAGTACTTCTCGCTGCACATTGTACCAAACACAATGTATTAGATGATATATATGTTGGAAAAGACCGCTGCGAGGATAAAGGGAACTTTACTGAGAGGAGCTGTTTGTTGACCGATCCATGATGTCTACTGCAGCCGAAGGTAAATGGTTAAATTTTCTCCGCGGAACAGCAGGGAAAGTTCAAGATGTGAGGTAGCCGATAGGCCGCATCTAAATGTCGCCCGTTTACCGTAGCCTATACCTAGGGATTAATGGAATGGCTAATTCCCGGCGCTAAAGTTAAGTACTCCCAAATTACTCGACGGTCCGAAAAATAAATAGAATACTCAAGATCATATCGGGCGGGTGAAGCAATGTGAAAGAGTAGAGAGAAAAGTGAAATGCGGACTATGAGATAAGCAGGTCGCAAAACGTGATATATAGGCTGGAGAGAATGAACCAAGTGAGGGGACGCAGAGAGAGAGAGAGAGAGAGGGGATTACAGGGAGTGTGGCAGTGCAGGTGTAGTTACATGGTCAGGAAGGTGGGACCCACCTCACGGGGTAGGGTGCCAATCATTAACCATTTGGGTAGAGGTATCAGGTAACGGTCGGGATGTGCGGGGTTACCCACATGTATTTCACACCACCCTCTCTCACCCCCTCCCCACTGTTATCATCGTCATCCTCACCTACCCTGCTTCTGTTCACGACAAGCAGGGTGGGTGGTATTCTACTCGCCGTTAGTGCGTGGTGTTTACAACACGTGTGTAGTAAGTGAGGTGAATGCACCGGGCACGGGGGCTGGAACTGTCACAATGTAACATTCCCAGGTGGTAGATAGTCAGAGTTCAACCTGCCAGCAGTTCAGGGAGAAAAACAGCTCACAATCACACAACACAAAAACGGGAGAGGTGAAGAGAGAGAGAGAGTGAGAGACCGGGCCATATATGAGAGACATTAAATGGAATTAGGTTGGTATGGTTCATTGACACCTCTGTTGCACAAGTACTTGTGGTACTAGAGATCTGCAGGCCCTGCCGGACCGTCATAACCCTCTCTCTCAACCCACATAAGGGTATCGTCCTACTGTCATCGATTTAGTGATTTACCTTTCAGCATGGGACGGAGCGGAGATGTTGAAGCCTCCCGGCCAATACCGCACGGGTTACAATTAACGTGCTTGGTAAGAGCATTAGGAGAGAGGGGGAGGGTTAAGGGGGTGCAGGTGGCGAGCTGGGTTAATGTAATGGTTATACGTGACATTGGCACTAAACTCCAACACGAAATCAGACCAAATGTGGCACACCAAAAAGCTGTTCAATAGAAAGTCCTACAACTTCGTTGGGTGAACATATTGATCCCAGAAAAACGTTTAAGTCACGTGGGGAAGAGGACGGCAAACAACTGGCGGAAAGGACGAAAGGTACCGTGTGATTGGTTGTGGGTTGCCGGGGTTTGTTAATTAAGTTGATGACTCCCCTCTCCCGCTGTGACCCTGGGTAAGGACCTCCCGGACCGCAATCCTCCTGCCAGTCCAGCTGCTCTTCGTGCTAACTAGCTCTCTCTGTATCACCTTTTTAGAGAGAGCCACTCTCCCTGGAGAACCGCTCCACCACTCACATATCAGCTATACGTCACGTGATGTGAATAATCAACCAATCCTCGTACCGGACATTGTCACGTGGCACAAACAATCAACCAACTGAAACGCTGCGATGTACCACAAGACCAATCAGGACCACGAAATCAAGGATGATCAATCAAGGCAAACAAGGAGGGGACAATTTGGGGTTGAAAAGACCTAGAACCAAATAATTGGCAGGATGAGAGACAGGTGAGAGATTAGCTGAACTCCACATGCCGGTCATTACGCTCCCAGGAACCTGGCACGATCTGATTTACTGCAGCCTCCCCAGGGACAACACGAATTGACAACAGTTTGGACGGCCTCAACAAGCAAATCACTGAAGGTGTCCAGCAATGAATGAAAACCAGGACACACACACAATCTAGCTTACAGGCATGGCAGTTAGAACCCTGTGTATATAACGCACGTTTCATAAACAAGGAAACCTCAATATTCCCACCCAGTGAGCTGCCCTTTACTGATGCGGGATATCTGTTGAGATAGCAACTTTAACTCTTAACGTATCTGGGGTTATTTTATGTTTTAACTACAACTTATCGGCATCAACTTCGACAGATACGAGATAAAAATGAAATGAAATGAAGATAAACAATAAACAAAAAGGGAGGCCGGGTCAAGCCAAATACACAAAACTGCTCCCCTGATTCATGATTGAAGCTTAAAAGTCTCCCTACTAACAAGAAATGGCGAGTGAAAGACCACTACCAAAGTCTGTATTACGAGCAAGGGAGAGAGAGAGAGGCAGGCAAGCGGTGAGGGGAAGCTTTTATTCTATAAATAGAATGTTACCGGCAATATGGAACACATTAATATGAAGAGCAAACCTTGCGACCTTTGACCAATCACTTCCCCATATCTAATGGGAAAATCTTTTGCCCTTGCCAGCACTTTCTATCTATCAAGTAAATCGGGTACGAGGGGCCCATCTAGTGGTGCTACCAAACCTACAAAACTATTTATGGAAAATTCAAATGCTAGATTTTTAGTTGGTGCCAGGGTCTGAGTAACAGCTGCCATTCCTGAGTAAATTAACGGATCTCGAAAATCGTATAATTGCTCGCCGGGGGCCTTCAAACCCCTCTTTCTTTCCAACCAAAAAGCCCCACTGCACTTAAGTAATGTCGCCGAAGGCTGGAACCAAAGCTCATGTTGTAAATTAGTTTAACATTAAAAGCACGATAAAATAGCACTAACACAAGGTCTCGAATAATGGAAGAGGAACATGAGTTTTCTAATATCCAGTAACAGATTTCCATTGAGGATTCGTGCCCTATGCATATTACCATACCTAATAGATTTACAAATACATTAGCAAGGGAGCTGAAACCCAGATCTTTGCAAGCAACGCCTCCGAAATGGCCGGCCAAATTTAAGGCTAGCTCCTCCCAACACTCACTCACTTCCCAACGTCAATGTCGGACCTTATTGGTCCAAGGGGGCGGGTCTCCTCACGTCATGCTGCAGAAATTGATGGATTTGCCTCAGAAAAGGTGCCAATTCGTCGGGCTATTCAAGAAGAAAGTAGCCATTAGGCACGGTTTAAATTCTCACGCCCAACACCTTGCGCCTAACCGATCACGACAAGACGATCGCCCTCGCCTCTGCCACACAACTTTGGTGACCTCAGTCCTGAACAAATAAACTACGTCAAAAAATACGACCTTCTCGTCTATATGCAACAAGTACGAACAGCAAGCTTCCCCTGGAATCAAGCACAAAATCGCCACAAGCCTCACGGACTGAGAGATGAGAATTCTTGATAGACGCTATACAAATCAAATATTTAGTAGCTAAATCCGTACTCTCCCGACAAGCACCATCTCGCTGGCTGATAAAGCAAAGCGTTCCAGGGTGCATGTTTGAAGTGCAGCTGTGAGGTCACGTGTTCCCCCGGCCGGACCACGTGGGCCCACGTGACCAATCTCACCACCAGGATTGGAGAGGGCCCGCCCGGCTAGCTTGTGAGTAGCATGCTCTACTCACACGCACCACCATGAAAAACTCTGTCCCATTGTCCACATATATGTTTACAAATTTGTTTTGGCAATTCGTTACCTGGGATACGGCCCAGTCCTGTCGTTCTATAGATTTGCTGCTTGGTGGGCGTGGCTCTTTCTTTCCAAGATAACTGTCTACGCTCAAAAGTTTTTCCAAAGGGTGAAACGGTCAAAACTGCGTTTAAATCGCCGTCCGGTTTTAGGAGGCTTTTCTAGAAACAACTTTAAAAGAAGTCTGGATGAGTCATATTTTGTTGTGGTGATGGAGGCGAGCTCTCAGGGCAAAGTTTAAAACGGATCGCGGCGCTCACTCATAATATAACATCAGATCACCACTGCTTGTTGCTTCGAGGAAAATTAAAACAAAGACCATGTCTTAAGCTCGCGTTACCGGACAGTTAAACGTGGGTGCACCTGATCTAAAATCTCACGACCAATCACGTCAGATCTTCTTCTTGTCATCTCCTCCAGGTGGGCCGGTTCGGGGAGGCTGACCGACCTTTTAAAGAGAGACAAGCATGATATCACCACGAGTTTTAACCAACCCCAGTAGCAACCTTCTAAAACCGTGATAGCCGCTGACGGAAAACGCGGAGCTTGTTTAGCGGCGGCTAATTTTCCCAGTATTGACCAGAATTTTCCGCCGTTAGTAGTCGCTACTCTCGTCTCGACAAAACCGCATCTGATTGCAAACCCAGCTACTGTCATTACTCCAATAACATCCTCCAACACTACATCGCTCGGAATATTGGACAGGGTAACGACGCCTACAGTCTAACTATTCTACCGGACCAAGAAACTGTCTACTGTCTAAGTATTCTTCTTCAGGTGGACCAACTATTCCGATAGACCAACTACCTAGTCCAGATAAAATGACCGTAAAATTTTTTAACGTGTTTTACCATAACATTATTGAAAGACTTTAACCATTAACGCTCATTATTCAATCAACCTTCATTGATACACACGAGATCTTAGATACGAAGTGCTAAAAACCAGATAACGGTACAAAAATCATAATGCATAGTCCAGATTGGCCTACTTTGATAAAACATATGATGATTACGGCAGGTATTTGCAAACGATAAGGTACTGAAAAGAGCAGGTAGGACGTGACAGAAAGGTTGAGGGTGCAACATCTCTCTCTCCGGCAGGAGATCCAGCTAATTAGAGAGGTTGAAAACACCTGCTGGTCAAGGCCCGGTTGTCTGATCTCGTTCCTATCACCCTCACCTTCTCTCTCTCCCGCTGCCCCTTTGTTAGCTGGGGGACCAGCTCTCCACACCCGCTTCCTTTGTCTTCTCCTGACCTCGTCAAACCATGATCGGAAACCCGAACTAGCACGGAACTGTCACGTGACCAAGACGTGGTTTTGAAGCAAGCTTTGAAGAAGGATGGCGTGCTGGCACTGGGCTTAATAACCCTGCCGGATGTAAAAATTTCCGATGGAGCATGCAGATGATATATTCAAAAATATTTGCAGTTAAAAATGCACGGTTGTAATTATATTTTCCGATCAGGCTGAAAACGATTCTAAAATGGGATTGCAGAGGAGAGAGAGGGCTTCAAACAAGCCGGCTGGAGAAGCACACGGGGAGTGAACAGAGAGTTAGAAATAATGGAGAACAACCCAAGACAGGCTGCCTTGAGATAACACACTATAAGCTAACAAAGGTCTGGTACCCGGAAGCTAAACATATTGTCTAGTCCAAGTGTTGCCTTAGTACATGGGTCTTATACTGACATTTCTAAGTGGTTACCTCATGCTTTATGGGGGACACGCGCCATTGGTCCACCATACGTCAGGGGGTGGCAAACCAGCTGACGGAGAAAAAAAGAGAGCTCTCTCCAGCTTACAAAAAACAAATATTTTTAGCAGCGAGAAATAGAGCCGGAGTATGAGAGCTCTGAAGCGCGCCAGAGAGAGAGAGAGTGAGAGTGAGAGAGAGAGAGTATTGCAGTTTGGTGAGGGATCACATGACACATGCGACTGCGGTACGGTAAAATGTCAAACTACTAATGATGGTACTCTCTTACCTACCCAAGCTCCTCATACGTACCTTTCACATTTTTGGGGGAGATTAAGGACAGATTTTAATACGGGCAATGCAGGTGGAGGGTGGTACACAGGCTCGCGGGAACACTGAGACGGGACAGTATGCTGGCGACTGAGGATCAGGATGAGTGTCCCACAGCTCGACTCGAGAGAATGAGAGAAAGAGAAAAACTCGCCCAATACAAAGGATACTTATTCGATGAGGAACCAGTGTACTGAGCATATCATAACGGCCTTCTCCCGCATTATACGGTACCCCGTAAAGCTCGTCTTCGAATTTAACAAAAGGCGGCGAACAAAGGGTCTGCGGTATTTTCTTCACTTAAAAATTTCTGGTTAATCAGAAAGGGGAGACTTTTGACATGGGGCCAAGTTTTCGCTTTCAAAAGAATTTGGTAGAAATCCCATGCGTTAATTTGAGAAAAATCAATCAGGTCTCGGGGCCCCAGTCACGAGACAATCCATCGACTGTAGCGAGTCTTCCGTAGAAGCTAATTGGAGAACATTGGGGCAACATGGAATAACTTTTATGTGGCGTGGCAAAGGGAAAAACCAAGTAGTTTGAATAAGTCTAAACCCTAGTATATTAGGGGTCGTAGGTTTGTACATTTAATTCAAATTTCGCGTGTGTTCTGCGGAGAAGCAGATATGGAAAGACAAAAAAACTTCACCGAAGATATATTACGGAAGGTAAAACTCAAGGTACGTTATTACAATTCTAGCAGATAAAATGATCCCCTGCTGTCACGCAAGCCATGCAATAAAGGTGACAGGTTCAGGAGGAAAGAGGGTAAGGTTCTCAGCTTTGCTAAGTGTATTTTTATGATATATAAATGTTGGTGGAGAGGATCAATATGTCCGTATCTCACATTTGGAGCCGGATAATTGCTAAACACGGGGCTTATTCGTATCCGTCTAATTAATCGCCGATTGAATAATTGCCGAATTTATTTTTAACCTAGAGGCTGCAACACAGTAAAAATTGATTACAATGGTATATTTTACCTTGTAGATGAAAAGGCCAATGTTACGCAATAGGAGCGGAGAAGTGGTCAAAGCAATGCGACATAATCGTCGGTCGCAACTCTACGTTTTCATGACATCAATCTAACTTTTTGCCTACTTAACTTTTAAAATTGGACACGATTTCTTACTATGTGGGATCCCGATAAAACTGCGATATAATACAGTAGTAGCCTGGTTACCAAGAAATTTGCCAACTATAACACATCGAGAAATTCGAATGATGAAGACAAAGACAAATTTACAACTGTTTAAAATCCCAAGTGTGACGAAGGGTTGAGTCGGGCGAAACTTGCTCATCAGATTTGGGAGCGTAAAGCAAAGAGCGAGCACAAGCCTAGCTGAGTCAAAATAAGAGGATTAAGATCATTAATTGAGGGAGAGAGGGAGACAAAAGGCGAGGGTAGCTGGGTTAGGAGCTAAGTAACACTACACCCATGGGAGAGGGTGCCCAAATAATGGGGGTAAGCAGGTGAGAGGGGGAGAGAGAGTGAGGGACTACAGTTCTCCACCTGGGCTACCCCACCAAAGCTGAAAGATAGGGAACTAACCGGCCTATACCAACGTCCACAAAGAACGGAGCTAATTATTCAGTTTTGCCAGTGTTAACACAATGAGCCGAATTAATGACATTTAGGTCCATTGTAAAAACTACCCCCAAATCTCGTTTT
>JH152738.1:15715-29123 GCA_000226015.1 Mnemiopsis leidyi | reverse complement strand
CTTTAGGTCGTTTGATGTTGCACCATTGAGGATTTTCCACATGTGTATTATGATGTATCTCTCCCTACGACGCTGCAAAGACATGAGAGAGAGTTGCTTCAAACGATCCCAGTAATGAGTATCTTTCAGACCACTGATGCGAGCGGTGAAGGCTTTTTGTACACTCTCTAGTTCTTGAATATCACTGATTTTTGTAGGATTCCATAGCGGTGAGCAATATTCAAGAAGGCTTCTGACCATGGACTTGTAGATAGTAAGCATGATCTCTGGAGAACGAGTGCAGAAGACACTTAAGACCCATGCTGCCTTCTTTCGAGCTTTGTCAGCAATTTCTTTTATGTGAGGGGACCATGAAAGATCACTGCTGACAAGGACTCCAAGATCTTTTAGCTGATGGATTGGGCAGAGTGATGTATCATTGGAGACAGAGTACTGGTAGAGGCCCGAGACAAATGGAAGTTCGTCAATCGGGTTATTCTTGCTGTTGTTTCTGGGAGCTGTAAGGGATCTGTCTGTAGTTACTGAAGCTTGGTTCAAGGTCTTTGTAAAACTACCATTCAAAAAGAGGTGTCCAGTCAGCTCCACTTTTGTTGACCTAGCGTTTTGTGTACTCCCTCCGCATCTTATTGTATCTCAAATGAGCCTGTAGGTTGTCAACGTTGTCTCTAAACCTTTCCATTGATGAGGAACCTCCTCAACAAGAGCAGCAGCAGGCTTCCTAGAAGCGGAGTTCGTGATTCTGGTAGGACTGGGAGCAATTACTGGAGGAGAAGGGAGATCTATGTAGAAGTCAGAGGTGCTCGTGAAACTTCAACAAACCATACTCCCAATCAGTCACTAACAGGGTCTGTCGATAATTCGAGATCAAATGATTACACTAGAACACATCATCTGTCAATCAGTACATCTTACCATGTCAGGACAAGGAATTGCCGATGAAAGCTTGAAGCATGATAGCTAAACGTCATCCTAATGAATTCAGTGACGTAGAAATTTAACCTAACAATGAAAAACGACATACAAATCAACTATCCCTGGGGCCTGTCAGAAGATGGACTTCTCCAAATGCTTGCACAGAGAAGAACATCATTGTCCAGCACATTATGGAAATCCTGGAAGATACTTCTGCAGCTGATCCGGAGCAGTTTCTACTACTCAGACAGAAACGTTTCCTGAAGAGTTCAAACTTTTGGGAAGGAAATTGCCAGTGCCCAGCACATGTACGACGACAAGTTTGTGAATTTCTACAATCTAAAGAATATCCGTGGAAATCCTTGAGAAGATATACTATTATCACTCCATCCTTTTCTGTTCAGTCGCTGGCGACTATATCGAATCTGCGAAGAAGCTAGCCCTCACCCGCAGATATTTCGCAACTGGAGACAATTTCAATGCTCTGGCGAACCTTTTCAGAGTTGGACATTCCACTGTCAGAACCATCATCTGTGAGGTGGTCAAGTTCCCGTCGATGGAGGACGATATCTACATGCCTGATATTTGCTAAAAAATATAATTGGTTGTTGCAACATTGCTACAAGTACATTGGACACTTGATCCAATTGCGACATGTGCTGCGGAACATGTCATGTCTCGTTAGGACGTGTGCTGGGTCATGTGTCGCGGCACATATCGCGGTATGTGCTGTCTAGTTAGAACATGTGACGCGATACGTACCGTGGATGTACCGTCTAGTTAGGACAGGTGACTGGACACGTGCCGCGACAAGTGATCCGATACGTGCCGTCTAGTTAGGGTCTTAAGCAATTTAGTAAGTTAACATTTTAGTGGCAAATGGTATCTTGGCCCCCTCTCACCCCTGTTCTGACATCCCCGAAGAGGAGAACTAAAATCAGATACTTCTATAGATTTAATTGATACCCCAATTGGCTGGCTTTGATTGTGTCTTCCAGATTGTTGATTCCACATTAGGTCATGATGTTTCAAACAATTGTGTGTCATTTTGGTTTTTCTCCAAATAACAAGCCATTACCCGTTATTTCTTATAATTCATTTAGTTTCTTGAGGTTTACTGAGAATAAAAATTTGTGCCCTATCACAGCACCTACATCTTAAAAGCATCTACTCTATCTATGAAGTGTTAATTCGGTTTTAAAGCTTGTGGTCACTCTTTTCTGTCTTTGGGCACTCACTTTGCCTCCCCGTTTTGCAGAGGCATGCCATGGGTGTTGTTGTGACTTGTGGCAGCAACTTGGGCATTCAGGCAACGGACTGAGGGGGTTTGGAGGCAGTCCCCGTCAGAGGCGGGCTCAGGGATTTTCAACATCGTAACCCCTCAAAGTGGCTTAGATTTTACAAAAGAGTAAAAAACCTACGACTTTTAGTGTTTGAAAATATAACTATTTTTGACAGTCCATTGTGCAGATTTTACCTCATTGTGCATGTGGATATATTAGTATTTAAACGAAAATTGATACTGTACATGAACATAAACATATGACGAAGAAACTCGTATCTCTTGACTCGTTAAGTAGTTTCAACTTTTAAGACAAATGAGCGGTATATTGAGAGCTGAGAAAACAGGACAGTATAATGTGAGCCGCATAAAACAGTGCAGTGTAATGTGATCTGAATTCTGAGAAAACGGTCCAGTGTGACCCCGGCAGTGTCAAGTAGTAAAAAGTTAGATTGATTTTAGAAATAGACGCTGAAAACCTCAAAGCTCCCTGTGCAGTCATTTAAAAAACACACGCATCAAATAGCAAAAGAGTAAAACTGGTAATCTCGAACATTCTGCAGCTGAAAATGGACGCAAAACTCAAGGCCTTCTTCAACGCCTTGGCCTTATTAAAATACATGTAAAGACCAGATTTCATGGCAGATCGAGCAAATATTGAAACCTCTAGAATGCATGGTGGTAAAAGGGCGACACAGCCCCGTTAATAATTAGGGAAAGCCTCGGCTAAGAAAAGGTTTTTTTCCTATTTTTAGGGCATGGGCCAACGCCCTAACACTCTTATGGCAAGCCTCTGCCATTTTGACAAGGGGGCTACGTTTAACGTCCCCCTTGTGGCTAACATCTCATGAAGCTCCTCCCGATGGCAGGCATAGACTGGACCCAAGACCCGGCTGAGGGTTCACCTGGTTGGTACATCTGGAGGACATAACATGGTTTTGGCCCTGTTGGATTGGTGATGTCCCGAAGGACATCTAGTATCTACAATTGTGATCCGTCATCCGAAGACTCCTTGAACCCATTGGCAGTCAGGTGTTGAGACACCATTCCGGAATAGAGGTAGTGAAAACTACCTTGTGTTTGGTGTATGTGAGGGGATCGAGTGTGGTATTATCCGATCTGGTGTGATTTTCCTGGGGTTATATGTTTGGTTTGATGTATCCTTGTTGGGAGGTGTTTGTTTTGCTGTTGGCATCCTGTAGACAGTGCTCTTACATATGATGCTGATTTTGGTCCTTTGTATAAAGACTCCTTGAACTCATTGCGGTGACCATGTTGTTAAAAACTCCTCTGTGTGTAGTTCGCTGTGAAGCTTGTGTCCATTCAGTGGGGTTGAGTGTAACACTGAGATCAGCTGTCTTGGAGTGTGTGCTGGGAGACCGCTATATGACGATATGAAATTTGTAGTCTTCTTTTCTGGGCTTTGTCTGCCCGTATGATTCGGGATTTAAGAAGACCTTTTGCCTTTTAAATCATTTAATGGGGTGTGCGGTATACGATTATGGGATTGGTGTTTGTCATTGTTGGCTGGTTAACAATGACAAAGGGAGAGCATGTCGGTAACCCCTCGACTGGGGCTGGAGTGTTGACCGCAATTCCTGGGTCATCAGCCAAACAGAACTGTGGCAAGGGGACCCCTTGAGTCAAAGGGCTGGCTCAAACGTCCTCTGGATGCCTACGGGTTCCGTGGCCCTCCCTCTGATGTGGTCACTCTGTCTACAATTATTAAATCCCACTGCCTTGCTCTATGTATCTCATCCACTGCCTTGCTCTATGTATCTCATCCACTGCCTTGCTCTATGTATCTCACCCACTGCCTTGCTCTATGTATCTCATCCACTGCCTTGCTCTATGTATCTCATCTTCAAATTTCGAAAGAAAGAGTTAACTTCTTGACCAATTGTTCATAAATTCTTAGGAATTTATGAGCAGGATGCACTATGCAGTACAATCTCAAGGTTTTATTTTGCACCTATTTCAGTAGAATGGTATGACGGAAATTGAAAATCACAGATTGGTTGTAGTCGGAGGTGGTGGCGTCGGCAAGAGTGCTCTTACTATACAGTTCATACAACGCCACTTCGTTGAGGACTATGATCCCACTATTGAAGATTGGTAAGTGCAAAATTCGTTTTTACGAGGGTGTACGAGGGTTGTTTATGGAATATGTATTATTGATATCTGACTAAGTGATTAAATTATTTCATTTATTGCTTTTATTTCTTGAAGTACAATTGTATTTTTTTAATTTAAAACAAGAAATAGGAACATGTATTATTGATATCACTAAGTGATTAAATTATTTCATTTATTGATTTTATTTCTTGAAGTACAATTGTATTTTTTACTTTAAAACAAGAAATAGGAATGTGTATTATTGATATCTGACTTAGTGATTAAATTATTTCATTTATTGATTTTATTTCTTGAAGTACAATTGTATTTTTTACTTTAAAACAAGAAATAGGAAACAAACTACTGTACAATACTAAATTTTCCTCTTCATTCAATAATCCTCAGCTACCGGAAACAAACTCGTGTGGACAACAAAGTCGCTATTTTAGACAGTAAGTTAAAAACCAGAAGTCACCTATAAATTCCACAACACACTCACACACCCGGTGACTCGGAGCCCTTACTTGCTTCGCACGAGAGTTTGGCGAGACAAGTTGTAAAACTTACATGTTGCAACCCCGTAACTGAAAGAACCCGTATCCAATCCTGTCATTATACATGTATAAATATCTTGATGTGTTTTATTGAGTGTTTATGACAGCCCGGTTTGTCATGTTGACAGAGTGGAGAAATGTTCAGTGTTAAGTACAACTAAGTGGAGCCGTTTATTTTTTGTAATGATTTAGGTACTTTCGGTCATCACAGGATTAATATTGCGAATTACGATAAGTCACCTGAAATAGTCGCTGAGAAAGTAAAGTATTATGTGGAAATGAAAGTCTTCACAAAATACCTGAGAAAGTAAAATATTATGTGGAAATGAAAGTCTTCACAAAACACCTCCAAATGTTTAAAAGGACAGGAAACACAGGGAAATGACATGTCGGAACCTTATAATCTTAGGTACAACTTAACATGTAATTGACAAGTTAAATCTTAATAAATGATACTTAGTAAGCCTTCTCAAGTTAACCTTCTCTATTTCTGATTTTACTGACCTTCTCTTTCAGTTTTAGACACAGCAGGACAAGAGGTAGGTGACGGTGTTTAGTGTTAAATGTATGTGTCATAGAATGTACTTGTATGTTTCATGTACTTTTTCTTGTTTGTGTCATAGAATGTACTTGTACTTTTATGTTTCATAGAATGTACCTGTATTCTTTTAGAACATACTTTGAATATACTTTTATATATATCTTAGAATGTACTGGTATACTTTTACCTGTTTGTAAATCATGCTCTGAAATATGTAGTAAGTTGAAGATTAGTATATGTGATAGGTGAGAAGGCAATATATCGGAAGTTATCAAGAAATACTCTACCCGTCTTATATACTCTCAAAGATCAAGATCTTATTGATCTAAAATCTGTTTAGAAAGAAAAGTTTTTAACATGAATCATATCTGCAGGAGTTTAGTGCTATGAGAGAACAGTACATGAGGGCGGGGGACGGATTTCTCCTTCTCTTCTCGATATCAGACCAGCGAAGTTTCGAGGAGGTCCAAACTTTCAACACGCAGATATTACGTGTTCAAGACGTGTGAGTTGATATGGTATTGTAGTGCTATACAATATACATGTTATTGTAGTACTATACATGGTATTGTATAACTATACATGGTATTGTAGTCGTATACATAGTATTGTAGTGCTATACATAGTATTGTAATGCTATACATGGTATTGTAGTGCTATACGTGGTATTGTAGTGCTATACATGGTATTGTAGTACTATATATGGTATTGTAGTACTATACATGGTATTGTAATACTTTACATGGCATTGTAGTGCTATACATGGTATTTTGAACTATACATGGTGTCATGGTATTGTAGTACCATACAAGGTATTGTGAACTATACATGGTATTGTAGTACTATACACAAAATACTCATGTTGTTGTTAGTCTATCCACTCAACGCATGTTTTGTAATGTATGAACATTTGTGTAGAACTAGAGAATTACCTAGCGAGTATTGTGTTGAACTCAAGTGAAGAGGTGAAAATGGGAATAATTATAGATCTATAATTCCACTATAGATTGTCTTGTATTGTTTTAACTGTGTGAAGGTTAAAGTCAGAATTGGCAAGATTTTGTAAGCTTAACAATAAAATCTAACATGAAAGAAAAGTATATTTAGCTATGTGAAGTTTCCTGAGTCACATCACCCTAACCGTTTCTCTGTTTGGCTTTGAGATCTGTCAACTTTGTATACACGTCTACTTTATCAGCTACCCGACACAAATTAAGTACCTAGGATGTCGACATTTCTCATTCTACACGTTCTGCACTTGTAACGTGATGTTGGATGTGGCAAAGCAGCTCGGCTACCGTTTAATTAATCACTGTTTCACAACCGAGATTTCTCGTCCTATCACCACGATACAGCTTAGCATGTGATACGAATAGGTCTACCTCAAACTGGAGATAGAATATAGCATGTAGTGTTGGCTAGATACAACTAGGTCTACCTCAAACTGGATATAGAAGATAGCATGTAGTATTGGCTAGATACAACTAGGTCTACCTCAAACTGGAGATAGAAGATAGCATGTAGTGTTGGCTAGATTCAACTAGGTTTACTTCAAACTGGAGATAGAAGATAGCATGTAGTGTTGGCTAGATTCAACTAGGTTTACTTCAAAATGGAGATAGAAGATAGCATGTAGAGTTGGCTAGATACAACTAGGTCTACCTCAAACTGGAGATAGAAGATAGCATGTAGTGTTGGCTAGATTCAACTAGGTTTACCTCAAACTGGAGATAGAAGATAGCATGTAGTGTTGGCTAGATTCAACTAGGTTTACCTCAAAATGGAAATAGAAGATAGCATGTAGTGTTGGCTAGATACAACTAGGTCTACCTCAAAATGGAAATAGAAGATAGTATGTAGTGTTGGCTAGATTCAACTAGGTGTACCTCAAACTGGAGATAGAAGATAGCATGTAGTGTTGGCTAGATACAACTAGGTCTACCTCAAAATGGAGATAGAAGATAGTATGAAGTGTTGGCTAGATACAACTAGGTTTACCTCAAAATGGAGATAGAATATAGCATGTAGTGTTGGCTAGACTCAAACTACCGAAATTGCCGAAATTATACTGTCTCTCTTTTAAGTTATTTAAATCTTCTAATAAAGTCATGTAAAGTCTTATACTGTTCCATTGATTTTATCCGCCTACCATTTCTCACTTTTCTGATTTGCTAAGAAGCTCAAATATTTCCGGTTCAGATTTTGCATTATGTCATCGACACTTTGAGATACAAAGTCAATTCCTTTTTATTATACCCTTTCGACCTAATTGAACGATATATTATGCAAAACAAGTCAGTATTATGCAATTCAACATTTACTTCTGGCCGCGCGCACCTCATACTATCTTTTAAGGGATCCTGAATTGTTCTTTAATAAAACAGCATCAAATTTCCAGAAGTTAAATCATACTTCATGACTGCTACTGTAAAATAGTAGATGGTATTAAGAAGGCGTTACAATGGTGTTACTGTCGCTAATACTGTTTAATTAGTTTCTAAATCCTGGCTTAATGTCTCCATTTGTTTGTGCTTCAAAAATACTTTCTCCGCTGTGTCCAATGCATAATACATAAGCAATTCCTTTCAATCAGAGGTGTCTTTGTGCACTCAGACCAATCTTTTTTTAAGTGGGCAAACTTACATTTTTTCCCTTATGAAATGCCGACTTGCTGCCAAAGTATAGTAAGTTGCTTTTTTACAAATACATGTAATTTTGAAGAATTTTTCCCTCCTGGATTCCTGTCTAAAAATATTCTTTTGAAAGTTATTTTCTAGAAGAAGTTGTTGCGTAAAGTCGTCTGAAGCTAAATCTTTCGAATTGATGCCATAAATCCTTCTGGCATATCTATTGTACAATTTCAATAAACTGCTTAAAACAGAAGGCGCATTTCTAAGTCACTCTTACGGTTATTAGGTTATAACCTCAGTATCAAACTTGACGTGCCGGATACCACCGCATATTTTAGTTAGATATCTACTAAATTGTTACGTAAATACATAAACCCTATGTAAGTGGGGTGTGAAAACAGTGGAATGTACTACGATACGTACATAGTTGTCAACATTACCAACATTTGACACAGATGGAGATTTACACGTGCGTCAAACAGCACGCCTAGCAAACGTATGACGTTAGGGTTGGACCGGACCGAACTTTACAATCGGTGTTGTGTACTTTACAAACTATACATTCATGTGTATACTAAAGTATACATTCATGTGTATACTAAACTATACATTCATGTGTAAACTCAACCATACATTTTTGTGCATACTCAACTATACATTCATGTGTATACTTAACTATACATTTATGTGTATACTTAAGTTTACAATCATGTGTATACTCAACTATACATTCATGTGCATACTAAAATATACAATCTGCTTTACTGTAACAAACACTATTATACATAGTGCTATACACAATACATTGTTATCGTCTATGATAGCTGACAAAAGTAACGGCCGATAGTGCGAGAAGTAGAGGTTACCTCGTGACATATACAAGACGTACAAACCTGGTACATGGTATTACGACAATTTTATCTGTGTAGTGTATTGTGTATTGTACATACCTGACTTTACACCAGCTCAGATGTATTGTGTATTGGTCCACTTCCACCCTTCTCTTTACTGACATAGATATACATGTAGTTACTGCGTTTGGTGACATTTATTACAGTTGAATAAAGCACATAATTTTGAATATATTCACCCTGCATATGTGCAGTGTGTCGAATAAAAGGGACGACTTTTATTATTGCACAATCTACACTTCAAAATCATAGCTGCGGAATAAATCTCTCTTGCAATTGAAAAATTACCTACTTAATGTTAAAATCCAATAAAGATTTGTACTCAAAAGTACTTCCGGCTTTGACAAAATTTGTTCATTAAATGTTCAGCAGTTGTTATCACTCAATTCATGAAGAGAAACGTAAAAAATTTAGTTATTTGCAATTAAACTTATAGGAGAACCTGCTAAAATTAAATTCGACAAGTCTCTCGTAGAAAGCTAAGGAGTCTAATACATATTTGTAGTAATTCTAGACTTGATTACCTGCCAATCAATTAACCAAGATAATAAAACATCGCATTTATGTCACTATTTCTGGGAAATGTGTCTTGGTCTGGGAGATGCAAAAATCCGGAGCTGCCGAATATGTTATTCGGAGTTCTGGAGCTTGTGAGTCTCATTTCCCTAAATTTGAAGCATCTCTGCCATTTAAATTTACGGTTTGTTTCATAAAAGGTACGAAAGCGGAAGTCTAACCATAAATATCAACAGTTCAGCTCTGTTGATAAATTTATTGTGTTCGAAGTGAATCATATTTCACGAAATAACGAAAATTGTGTAAGATAGAAATAGAAACATTTCGTATCACTGACCTACATGATAACACAGGCACATGGACGTATATAGCCAGTAAATTGCAAAGCCATAGTTAATTACTATATTTACTGACATCTAACATTGTTTCATACACCGTTGTAACCATAACCTCAAATGTTTTCTAAAAACTGTTGAATATAAAAGAAACGCACGTATGTCTTGCAAGGACTTTAGCCGGCTTTATTTAACAGCCTGCAGTTTCTACTTCCTATTTGATTCGACGATATATGAATGGCTGTAAGTTTCGTGGAGATTAACGATAGGTCATCATGTAAGATGTGACATTTTTCCAGAATTCATTGTGGCCTCTGATGGATGACATTGAACTTTTAACACTATTAATCTAAGGCCTCTAAAAATTGAAATTTAGGTACATGTTTGTAACGCGCGGTGGTTTTTAAATAATGCGATTATCCTAATTTGTCATTTACTGTGTTCGTAATCCCCGCGCGCGCTGCGTGCAATTTTGCAAGCCAGATTTGTTACAGTACGATTATGTATGTAATTAAATTTAGTTATTAGTCAGGCTTTGCATTTTAGTTTTTACGATCTACGGTGTCAGTTAAGTTCTTGGATGTAATCTTTCTGCTTACTCATCAACAATTCACAATAGATATTGTCTATTGTCTATTGAGGCAAAGATTCCGGATTCGTTAAATTTACAGTCTTAGCCCTCATTTCTCAACGCTCGATCTATCGAAAGTCTAATTCCAAACTTTCCAAATCAGCGTTAGATTCCGAAATAAAACTATTTTTGCAGGGAATGGTTTCCGATGGTTCTTGTTGCTAACAAGTGGGACTTGAAGAACGAAAACTCTGTTTCTGAAGATAAAATAGATCAAGTCGCCAAAAACATGAACGTAATTCTGCTACAAACAAATTTCTCCATGATATGCTTCTTTAAATTTGTTTTTAAACTCAGATATCCTTTTTTTAATTGTAACCTGGTTGTACAGATGGGCTCAATTAGCATACTCACTTTGGTATCAATTTTGACTAACTTCATTTTCAGATTCCAGTGGTAAAAACAAGTGCTAAAGTCCGTCTCAACGTAGACGAAGCCTTCTTCGAGTTGGTGAGACTGATAAGGACCAACAGACGGACTGTGACGCCAAAATCTGGCGCTAGGAAATTCTGCTGTTTGCTGTGATTAGTAGTCGGTTTTATTAGCAGCTTTATACTTTTAGGGTCTTTGAATGTGTACGTTTAACGCTTTTGAGTATTTTGTTCGATTGCTGAGGTTGTCCCCAGCCGCGAGTATGAGAATACGATGGTGATGATAACTGAGATTAAAGCTTAAAGATTCGCTTTTTGTTTTTTCTAATATTTATGATTTTCTTGCTTTTTGTTGCGTGTACGTGGTATTTATTGATGAATACGTAGCTCTTAAATATTGATTGTGCCTGGTCAGTAAGAGTGAAGTGTAGAATAAATAAAACCTTATAATAAGTTCTTTTTAATCACATCGTGTTTTTCCTCTACTGATTATTCTGAAAGTACGGATGATAAACATGGGTTGTAGTAATGTTTGGAGAAGTTCGGAGAAGTTATACGACTTTTTGCCTCTTTCAATTTGTATGATAGTCAAATATATACATAATTCTCACAAATACATGCCGACAGCGGGGAACAGTGTGCTAAAACAAAACATCCCAATTCTATATTTCTGTTGACTCTCAAAATAATACAACCAAAATTACGATATTCAGAGACATGGTGGTGCAATCCATTGTAATACTGTAATCAGTAATGACAATTTGACATTGCTGCATAACAAAAACGTGCAAAAACTCATTCAGAAACTAAAATCTACCGATGTGATTGGATGTTACAGAATTAAAGCTGCCATCAACATATACATATATTCGTTATTCGATGAATAGATTGGGACTTTTCATATTTTTTCAAAAAAACAGGTTTTTAGGTATCTATGCAGCTGTTTGATCAGTTGAAAATCAGGTTATGTCTTTAGGAATGCACCTCTATTTAACTAAAATCGTGTTTAACCAGTCAACAACGTTTTTTAACGTCCGTCAATAAATGCTAAAAATTCGTATACGCATATTAAACTGTAACTTTCTCTTTAACTAACGTAACATTAACAACAATTTAAGCATATCGCTGTAAAATAAATCTATTGATTAGCATTATTTTAACTCAGAAGCCGAAAAGTAGATTCCTGCTTAACTTGATAAATGCAGAGTAAAACTTCATCTACTAAAGTTAAAAGTTATTTAACAGTTAAAGACAATATGATTTTGCTAGGGATTTAACATTCAGAGAAATACTATTAAAATTATACTTTTTCAGCGTTCAAAAACGTCACCAAAACATGGGACAGCTCTTCCAGATTGTTACTATTTTAAGAGCCGATAAATTTGGCAGGTTCCATCCCATACTTACACCAGTAAAAATTAGCTGTAAAAATAAAACGGCGGCAAATACAAATGTAAAGTTTACTGTCGGGAAAATGAACATCATTCTGACAAAACTTGCTTATATAAGAACATTACATCGTATGTAAGTGGACGGTCACATTTCACTAAACTGGCGGAAAATCCTGATATGTTTGAAGAAAATAGGTGCACTGCAAAAGTGATAACATTAGGAAAGACAAGAGTGTTCAGTTTGTTATGGATATGCCATGTCTGGCCTCCAAATTGGAGAGGTCGGTAAGGCAGGAACTGTTCGAGAGGAATCTGTGAGACAGGGTTTTGTGTACATCGAATCTATCGTGTGGTTTAACTACCAGCATGTGGTTAAGCAGGTCGATAGCTGAAAAAATTTGGGTTTGATTTCCAAAGTTAACCCTTCGTAATTTAGATATGAGATTAAGCCTATATTAAATGAAACAAACGTTACAAAAATACTAAGTTATGTGACAGAACACAGAGAAAGCAATCCCTACCGTCTGTTGTGATTTGTTTCCAGGGGTTGCTCGGGTACATGAAGCTGGCATTGTTGATCTGATCGCAGATGTCCTCATCCTCGTTGAAGGGGAAGGTGCCGCTCAATGTCACGTAGAGCACGACCCCAGCCGCCCAAACGTCTATATTTCGGTCCCAGTTGCAGTGTGAGATCACCTCCGGGGCTGGGATAAAGTAAATGTTAAATGTTCATTTTGTAAAAGTACCCTTTTCTGCTTCTGATCAACTAACAATGTCAAAAATGATAGTTTTTTAATGTGTTGCAAATCCAAGGATGGAATTGCATGAAAATGTTGCAACCCAAAATGGCAAAATAGTTCTGTTCAACAAACCGAGGTAAGCTGGGGTTCCGACCATGCTTTGTCTGAACTGGTTAACATCAATGATCCGGGCGTAGCCGAAATCGCAGAGCTTAACAAGAGGCATGGAATGAGGCTCTGCCAGGAGAACATTCTCTGGTTTCAGATCACAGTGGACGATGGCCTGAGAGTGGAGGTACTTGAGAGCGAACATGACTTGGACCATGAGGAGGGCAGTACTTCGCTCGTCCAGACGTCCTTGTGGGGAGTTGAGGATCATCTCCAGCATGTCGCTGTGCATTCTCTCCATCACGACAAACAGTTTACCGTCTGTTTCAAACGTGTTCTGGAGGGGGAGTCTCATGTTACGACAAACAGTT